>JAUCMR010000088.1:47194-98893 GCA_032357425.1 Enteromius argenteus
TCACTGTCGGCGTCACAACTTTGCAGATAGTTTATGTTCACATACAGCTACATGACACACTGCATGAAAGATCATATATGCAAAGGAATAATAGGGGCACTTTAAGACTTTAACTTATTCGGTGATACCTCACTGATTTGAATCAGGAGAGAAAACAGTCACAAATAGTTCTAAACAAATATGTAGGTGGATTTTGATTATGTCAACAGGAAATTCACTTTTTTCACTGCAGGAAGCATTATTATGGATTATGGAGTTATAGTTTAGTTGGATGCAACAGTTTGAACTGATAAAAACATCTTAACGATGGATTTTTTTCTTATAATCATACAGCTTTTCACTTCACAAGACATTAATTGATAGACTGTAGTGGTGTGGATTATTGTTTGTGGTGTGGATGTTTTTAATCAGCCGTTTAGACTCTGACGGCACCCATTCACTGGTGAGCAAGTGCAATGCTACATTTCTCCAAATCTGTTCCCATGAACAAACAAAGTCATTTACATCTTGGATGGCCCAAGGGTAAATACATTTTCAGCAAATTTACATTTTTGGGTAATCAACTCCTTTAAAATCCCAGACGAGTCTTTCTTTATCTCAGACGCAGTTGGAAGACACCGTTCCCCGTCCATCTTCTGTATATAATGTAGCTTAGAATAATGATGAATGTCGCTAAAGTCATTCCAAACACACCGCTACTCAACCAATTCCTGCAAAACACAAAACAATCACAGTATTTATCTAAATAACAACAGTTAGACTTTTGGGTGGATGCTGCTTTCAGTGGCATTGAGGGCAACAGCTTGTTATCTGTAAACTCTTCTCATTTGACTTTCTATCTTTCATTTCTCCCTCAAAACAAAGCCGAACACGACATGCAAGCTTCATAAACAAAGGCGACCTCCATGAAGCATCGCTCTGTGATCTCTGATCTCTCTCTCCGAGGGTAAACAGCCGGCTGTGGGTGGACGGGGCTTGTGTATAAACCATGAGACAGCGGCAGGTGTTGTCCACAGAAGGGCCGCTTTGAGACGGACCGACATCACGGGTCATGAGGTTATTTTTGGGTGCTTGTGAGTTTTAAACCTCATCAGTATTCGAATAAACAACACCAACATGTCTAAACACAGATGCCCCACTCTCTGACTGTAATTATGTGGCCTTGATTAGAGTATAACATTCATCGCTGTTTTCCAGGCAGGCAGAGGAAAACGCTTTAGGGAGATTTCTGATGAACCATCTATGAAACGATCTAGTTGGGTCTCTCAAGTGACTCTTTCCTGTTTAGATGAACGTGAATAACCCGTAACTCTTCCCTAAACATTTAGAGAAGACCTATGACTAAGCCATATTTTGTTTACAGCCCACAGATCAACTTCTATCTAAGCATGCTTTGATGCAAACTACAGTCTTTAAATAAATAGAAGAGATTGCAAATACTGTGACGCATAGGATGACACTTTTCCAGGTGTGAAAAGCAGAAACAGAGATCTCTACACGGGGAAACTAGGTGACGCATTCACTTTGATTATTTTCTCTTCATCTTTAAAGAGGATAAACTCTGACTGCCAGTAAATCCACTTCAGGAAAAATACAGCTGATTTCTTTACAGATGATAGGAGAAGCTTAGAGGGAAAACAGAAGCTTGTTGACGCTGTGTTTAAGAATAAATATCATCAGAAAATGTTTTAGGTGTTAGAAATCAATGAAACGAGCAAGTGGTTTGATTCAAGTGAATCAGTTCAGATGAGTCATCTCAATGAACATGTTCATTTGATATACTCGGAGAAGAATAAGAGCTTTACTGTATATGCCTACTATTAAAAAATAGTACATGAAACAAGAACAAGTAGTTGCATGACCTTACCACACTTGCCACAGTGTTGTGTTCTGCACATTTAGGCAAATGGGTAGTCCATGCATACAGACTATTTGCATACTGTGTGGAAGACTGTATCCCACAATGCATTGCGCTTGACTTCTCCTTGCATTTCCATCAACTGAGTAAGCTGTTATTTATTTATTTGTTAGTTTGTTTATTTATTTGGTCTGCCGATAATTTATTTTGAACACAAATTTGGATAATATAATGTTTTTATTTACAAGAACTAATTGTTGAATTAAAAATTTATTTTTTTCTTTTTGCCATTGCATTGGTTAGTGTTTTATGTACTGTTTCCAAATAATTAAAAAAAAGTCCACTATACAGTATTAACCTTAGTGGCTTTCTGATAAAAGCATCATAACAATTAAACAAAAAAAGAAGAAGAAGAAATAAATCTAGTTAAATTTAAATGTAGTCGCATCAAAGGATCATCTATTTGTTTCGGTGTCTTGTGTCCTGATGCCCTCTAGTGGTTTTGTAGGAAACTCCTGACACAAGACAGTCCTCCAGTCTTATTTCTGTAATGACAGCAGGTATGATTATGCAAAAAAGCTGAACCGGAAGGAACTGATGGGACAAGACTTACATGCTAATGTAACTGGCAGAGCTCTGAGTATCTGACATCAGGACCAGAGACGGTGCAGAGACAGCGCCTGAGAGGAAAAACATGTTTGTCATGTAGGCTTTATTGATTAATGTACCAGATATTATGATTTACCAATTATTTTATAAATTATATATTATATTATATTATATAAATCAATATAATGCCTTTATATTATCAATAAAATCTTTTCATAAATGCCTAAATATAAATGTGCATTATATCTATAACAAACAAATAAATATATTCATGCCATATTCAGACTGGTAGGCTATATTATATGTGAATATATTATTGTACATAATTATTCTGTAGTTATATTATTGAAATAAATTGTATATTATTATTTGTATTATACATAATAATTTAGAAAAAGATTATACATTTTTATATAGCATTACAAAAGATACTTAAACCAATTATAATCCATTAAATCATCTCATTAATATCTTAAAAATGAAACAAATTAAACATACGCATTCACATTATAGTTTATAGTAATCTAATTCTAGCAATAAAAAAAAATATATAAACATATTTAATTAGTATGTGTTATATTATGTGAGCACTTTTATATCATTTTGAAAATATATATACAAAAAGTATTATAAAAGCACTTACAATGCTTTTAAATATTTAATCCAATTCTAAACCATTAAATCATCTCATAAATTCCTGTTACCAAGATTATACAAATTCAACTAATCCCTGACAACGAATTACTGACAAATTATATAAATATACTTGTTTATAATTATATATTTAATTATTATATTGTTATATTATATAAACAAATTGTGTATTACATATTATAATTTACCCCAAAAAATTATGAAGCATTATAAAAGATTTTATGCCTTTAGATATGCCCATATTTATTTTTAGAAACGTAGGCTATAAAACATTGTACATTGCTTATCATAAAAAACTAAATTACCTATAATGAAACTTATGTTCTTGGAGCACAAGAGTCCCTGAGATTGTTCAAAACAAGTGCATAAGAACGAGTGTTTGCCATTATCTGTCATGTTTTCCAGTAGGAGCGATCCAGACCTGAAAAAAAAAGATATTCCATCACTTATTGAACATCCTGAAACATTTTTCTCAGCCTCTGTCAAAAGCTGAGCTGTACAAAGAGATTTAACCTTGGTAAAAGGTGTATCTGGATCTCCTGTCTTCCTTCGGTTGAGATGAGCAGAGCACATTGGGTCGTCTGTTTGCTCCCGCTGTTCCAGTCAACCAGCAGAGTCGAGTTCTTGCTGACAGACACCGACAAACTGACGTTACCTGCTGAGGACGCAAACACACACTCACGCCTAAATATTGACTACCTGTCTTTAAACAAGCCCCGTCTCACAGCACTCACCGACACAACTCTCGCTCCGTGAAGAACAAGAGAATCCTAGAAGGAAAAAGGCAACAATAAATGATGACAAAGTCGTCATCTCTTCCTCGTGTTTGTCAGTGACTTTGTTCCTGTCATGTGTACCTGCAAGTGGGGCATATTGACAGAGCAATATACCGCAGAGACCCTCGCACACTCTCTCTAGGGTACTTACCAGGCATAAATAGAGCCGGTGAGCACTTGTGAGGGGATGGAGAATTATCTAGAGAGCTTTCTAGAAGATCTCTGATTCTGTGAAGTGCAGAGCGTTTCCTGTAATACTGTACAACGAGTCTCTAAAATGCTCATTTGCACAGGATTTTCAGGCCTTGCTGAGATTTTCCATGAGTGTTTTTTTTTGGTTGACTTTTACTCCAGAAATTACAGTAAGTGTTACACTTTAACTTAATGGAACTATATTAATGTATAGGCTATAGACTTTAAAAAAATCTGGCAAAGGAGTAAAATGTGCAGTGCATTCTGGGAGTGCTCTTAGAGGTCATCTCTGCATTAGTTGTGGGTATGGAAAGTCTCTATCCTGTCGGTGTAATGAGTTAATGCGTGTATAGAGCATCTGCTGACACCATGGAGATCACTGACTGAGAAGAGCGACTGTTGAACCTGCAGCTGCTCCCAGGAGACACATGTGCAGCTTTTTATTTCGCATTTCTCTCTAGGCATGTGTGAATGAGTGTTACCTGCAGGTCTAGAGCTCTTTAACCTCATTCACCATCATTGTCTTTTCAAACAATCATGTTCATCTGAAAATATAACCGCAGTAAATGTTTTACTCATGTAACTGTGACATGAAGAGCTGCCAGATGTTTAAAATTATAAATAGAATCATTTAAAAAATATATTCAAATATAAACCTGAACAATATTTTTAAAATAAATAAAGCCCCTAAGAGCATACCATTCATATTTTATAGTTCATATTATATTCTATATTCAGTGCTTAAAATGAGAATAATATAAGCAGAAATTAATAACCTTGGTTTGTTTGTTTACTTATAAGTCAATACACTATTTAATATCTGACATTATATTTAATAATTCATAATATTTAGAAATTAATTCCCATTTAGTAATATTAATTATAATATTTAATACCATTAAATCTACTTATTATTTTATATAATATATAATTTTTTTATATACAGTCAGCGTTCTGCTGTTTTAATAGTGCTTTATAAATGAATAAATTAAATGAAATAATGTATATAAAATGTTTTAATTTATTATTTAAAATGAAATTATATTAGTTATATTTAACAATATTATATATTTAATAATTTCCTCCCTCTCTCTTTCTCTCTCTCTCTCTCTCTCTATAGCCTATATATATATATATATATATATATATGTTAATTCATTTTTAATTATATATTTGATGTTTAATAACATTTCAATTTAATTTGTCATCTCATTTTGGTTTTAAGTTCATGTACTCGATTAAAATATTAAGATCATGCTGTGTAGAATTCAATTCCTAACAAATACAATTTATTTATGATTAAAATCTAATTTAAAAGTCATACCAAAAAATAAAAATAATAACGAAATGCAATGCAAATGTTGTCCACCAGCTGGCGCTCTTGCTGTACACATGCTAGTCAAACCCACAAAAGACTTTTACACTTTCATTTAATTCTGTATCAATATCTAATCATATTACACTTTTAAATATATCTATCTACCAATAAATACATGAAGTATGTAGACAGAAAAGTATGCATACAAATATAAAGCAAATAACATGATCAACAAAAGTGAAGGAACAAAAGTGCTTTTTAAACTATATACAGTAAATATTAAAAAATACTTAACTATTTAACACTCATGAACTTATAAGAATAAAATGTATTATTAAATGTACTGTTATGTTAAGTAAGCATATATACGAATGTAAACCTGATGAAATATAAACAGGATCTATAAACATGATGACTCCTCATTGTTATCCAGAATAGTGACAGGATAACCAGCACACAGAAAAACACAAACCGGATGGTGATGTTAAACTAGTCAGCATGAACACTTCCTGCCTACATTTAAAGGAACTGTGCAAGAATAGCACAGAATGTGCCTTTGAATCGCACCAGTCCTATCAGTCCTAACTGTGTCCGGAAAAGGCCAGAAGATTTGTAATCAGCCAGTTTCCACAGACCTCGTGTTACTGCGATGCAGCGTAATATTCAAACATGAGCTACAGGAGCCATTAATGACTTTATAGGGCTGTCAGAGTCCGTGCGTCTCCTCTAGAGAGGGTCGGAGAGGCCAAACAGGTGTGTGTACGTGTGTGTGTGTGTGTGTGATGATTGAAAACCACAGAGCAGCAGAAAGCTGAGGGAATAGAAATTATAATTAAAGTCAACGGGGGATGACAGGCCTTAAGCTCGCCGGAGTTAAAGGTCTTATTGGAGCTGGCTAACCGGAATCATAATAATTCGCAAATCCACCTCACTACGGATTCTTCTACCGTCTGAGACGAGCCCTAATGAATAATGGAGGAGATCACCAGCACCATCTCTCTCTCTCTCTCTCTCTCTCTCACGCACTCTCTCTGCCAACATGCTGCATTCATATATTATACAAAAATACCAGCAGTCAAAGTCTAACAAAACTGTAGACTGATGAAGATCATGTGCAAAACCATAAAAGCCACAAGCAAAATTCAACTCTATGTCTAGTTAGTCGATGGTTTCTTTGTGCAAACAGCTTAAAGATCAGATTCATGCAAAATAAACATGTATGTCATATTTACATTATTTCATTAGAGGTTCTCACTTTAAATACCAGCCTGAGGTTGTTAGCTGGTCTCCCATTATGGTTAAATGTCCTGTTATATTAATAGTAAAAAGAAATGCAGTTAAAATACTGTGACAATGTTTTTGGTTTTACATGATGCCTGTATATTTTACAAGTTATAACTACATTTTCTTAGATGACGTACCTATGCCTTTAAATGTGATAAGCACCATAATACAGGTGGCACAATAGTTTTACAAGTTTCTTTTGCAATAAATAAATAATAAACAAACAGTGCTTTTCTTACAATTGCATATAAATGTTAAACCATTCAGTTTTACAGTAAATGAAATAATAATGCATAGTTTTACTTGCAAAATCCATACATTTGACTATTTTTTTTTTTTTTAACTGCAACAAAACATCAGGGTTTCACACGACACCAGAATACTGCAATAAACATGCCCTAAATAAGAGAAACCGTAACATAGATGACCCTAATGTGCATTTCTGATAACAAAAATAAAATGAAACTAAATCTGGGACTCCTCCGGATGTACTTTTACTGTTTTTCAACATAAATTATATGATAGTTCATGCAATGTTAAACCATTTATAGTTTAACTATGACTATAATTTTCAGGTAACATGTTTCGCCAACATTTCTTTATGTTTTTTTCAATGTTTTTAATCTATAAAGCCATTATGCAAGCACACATCACCCTAGAAACTGCATACCTACTACAACTCACCACAACAGCATCGAGTTATGAACGAGCAGACACCGCTCACATTTTCTTCATAAAATGCAAAACTAGTTATTTGATATTCAAGGCTCATCAGACTGATTCAAACCTGTCGTCCTGTAAGATTCTCGGCTGCTGTCTGGATAACTAACGGACGAGGTCAGACATGTTTGACATTCACAGCAGAGCGGCGAAAACTAAATTAGATCACATTAGCTGAGATTTCTACTACAGCCAATTTAGCAAAGTTTCACAGAGATTGCTAATGCAAATATACCCCCTCGACCCCCGCCGTCCAGAAGCGCTGAAGATTAAACTGTCGCTTAATCACAGTCCACACAATGACCCCGCTAATATTCCACGGACATATTAAAAGTTGGGCTGATTGCTTTGTGAAGGAGGAGAAAGGTTTGTTTGCATTGCAGCTGCTTTTTGTTACTCTTCTTCGTGGCTCACGCTAATTTTACCTGCTTCGAGGTTAGAAATGTAAAGAACGTCCCACAGGTACGTTTTTTGATTGAGGGACCACCAAGTGAGAGAAACTGTCACGTTAACCGTGTCTTAGCGTAGCTACGCCACGCTGACTTTTTCAGCCGGATAATTTGTGCAATCACGAGCGGCTCTGATTTTCTCCTTACCACTGATTAAAAGTAACAGCCAATGCAATATGCTGATGCCAGCAGTTCTTAACAATCACATTAGCATCGCCATTACCCAGAGTAGAATGAATCACACACACACACGTAAAGGCTATTTTTTATCTCATTACATATAAATACTAATTCAGCACTTATGCCCTGTATGGAGAACAGGAGACGGGACACAGAACCCAGATCATTTATAATTCATATTAGCAGGTATTATTTAACTGTATATGTTAAAACCATATTTTAACATTTTTAAAATACATTTAAAAACATTTTAACAGTGTGATTCATCTCAGCTGTTTGGTTTGGTTCATAGTTTATAACGCTTTAGAGGCTTCTAATTGTGCACATGCAAAACCTACAAATTCATATCGACTGAAGCTGTAAAATATAACAAGTTAAGAAAGCCCCCTGCTATTAACACTAAAATGTTGATCAAAATCATAGATGCAGGCAGTGTGCAAAGCTACATCTGATATAAAATAAAATCTTTCTGTAGGCCTGTGCCATCTCCTCTGTGTCAATATCAAATAGGCTAAAGGAATGCTATCACCATTAAAGGAGAGAATATAAATACAAACTATTAAGAGCAGAACAGTCTTTTTATTAAAAAGATTAAACTGGAATTAAGTAACCTCATTAATATCTTTCATTTCAAATTCTTACATTTGATCTATGAATTCAATTACAACAATATAATTGTTATCACATTAAATCATTTACACAACTGGATTAATGTTATTAGATTGTTTTAAATATATATTCATACATATATATATATATATATATACAAATAAGAAACAATGAAGGGAAATTATACTTTTCAACAAAATGAACACACCAGTAATGTTAGGTGATCCAAGTGAACATCTAATGAATGAATCATTGAGTCATTCACTCAAACGATTCGTTCAAGCAGCTGATTCAACCGATGTTTAAGCATTGGCTAATGAAAATTTGACTGAATCGATCTGTTCAAAACACTGAATCATTCAGTAATAATTCAGCTGGTTGTTGTGAGATTCGCTGTCGTTCTGCTGTTTTTCTTTGGAATTATTTTGGCTGTTGAAATAGTACAAAAGCAGTCTGCAATACTGCGACTAAAATGTAGGGTAAGTGACCTATTATAGTACTTGCTTACTTAACTTCTTATTAAACTATTGTCGTTATGGTGAAAACGTTGTGTGATGTTGCTTAACTATATTTTAAATATAAAAACTTTACATTTTTACCTCCGCATGCTGAGCTTTTTTGTCTTGCGAGTTTTGATTTCTCCCGAAGAGGCCGCGTGAGCCTTACCTCAATATCCGCCTTTTTCTTGACGTAAAAATGGGCGCAGCCATTTGTAAATTCTATGGGTCCAGCTTCCGGTCTCGTCTGCATCCAGCTATTTTTAGCCGTACAGTTCATTTAATATTGAAACTTGGTGTGTCTTAATTTATTATTTTAATGTATTATTATTATTTGTCGTGCAAACAGTTTTACTGTTTACTGCTCGTGTTATTCTCCTTGTTATTTACCTATAGCACCTAATGAACCAGAAGCCTCACCCATAGGCTTATATTCAGCGTTGAGGAAAAAGGTGGATAGAACTTTATTTCAATTAAACTGAATAAATAGCAATGCTTAATGGGATTGTATCGATGTTATGAATGTAGAAGTGTGACCAACAGCTTTCAGATGGGTTCAGAGATCGGAGGGACGTCATGGTTTTCATGAGCTTGTGAACTCTGCACTCTACCTGCAAGATTAAAACACGCCATTGTTTAACATTCCAGAAAGAAGCACCTGAAGAGAGGAGAGGGGAGATGAGTCGACTGGAATCTATTTCCATAATTCTGCCGTGCCTGTCTGCCGGTAAGACCTCAGGTGGTTCATCGGTTGCCCCGGCCAGACCCTATCAATGCGAGGGGCGATCTCATCCTTTCTGCATCTTTTCTCATCACAGCTTGATTAAATGGGCTTCAAATATGCCTCCGGAATAACAAATGTGCAATTCCCTGAGCGCTCGCTCACAGTCCTGCCCGTGAAATGAGCACACACACGCACACACATATACACACACACACACACATGTGCAAATGCACAGAGGAGCTTTTTCTCATGGCCACTATACAGTCCTAACACACATTAATTTTTTTTTTTTGATATTACATTTCTGACTTTTGTTGATGCCAATAAAAGTGGCACATTTCATTAGCAGTACTTGCCCAGTCAAGCATAACTAGTACTGTCACTCATATACTGTTTTGAGAATCGAACAAAGCTCTAAACTTAAATAATACACTTCGGCCATGAATAATACACTTAAATTCATTTGTTAAAAGACATTATTTGTATAAGAAATATTATTTTATTATTAAAGAAAATTAATATTTTATTACTTATTATTTTGTATATAAATTGTACATTTTATTGTATATTGTTTATTGTTTATATATATATTATTGTATTTTTTGTTGTTTTTACATTTACTCTAAATTATTGTACATTTTTCAGAATGTTAAAGTAATAATAAGTAATAATCATTCATTATTTGCATTTTATTAAAAGTTAATTTTACAAACTGTTCAGTTAAGCTAAAAGTGCCTGTTTACTAAAATGTGTAAATTATGTGCATTTGCAACATTTTTTTCTTTTTTTTGGAGAAACACGTTTGAAATCATGTCGGTACATATATGAAGCAATTTTCATCCACAACACATCTGTATGATGCATTTAATTCACAAACTTTTAATACACTGACCATCTGTGCGGCAATGACAGCGCTGTACACCAATCACTGCTCACATCACAACAAACCATTAGCAAACCATGTTGCAAATGGTCTAATGGCACCAAATGTTTGCGTTTCAGCACGCGACTCCATCAGACGTTTGTCTAATTTGAAGCAGAATCTGTCTTTTATTTCACATTGGCAGTAAAATAATAGCCTAATAATCGATTAGCGCATGATCTTTAAACACTGGCGTGGCCTTAATAGACTTTTGTTTATCAGCTCTCCGTCGGTGGGGGTTGCTGGATAATTTCCCCGATAATCTCCAGAGACCCAGAAGCGAAGACGAGACGAGGAGAAAGGCAGTGCATGTTAAGAGCTGAATGTATGACTAATTAAATAAATTGATTAAAAGGGACAAATCAATCGCCTTACAGCCTGCAATGAAGATGAGGCACTTAATTTGGGTTGAACTTGCAAGGGTAAGCATTACCAGAGGAGACTGCTCATCTGCTGGAACGAGGCGATGAACTGCCTGGCTGAGCGTTGCTCTCACACATCCATTTCATCCGTTCACACGCCTGTGATCGGAATACTGTAGTAGTGTACTATGACCTGACCTTCTGTTTCTACTGTGACAAATGAACAGGATGTGATGTTGAGTGGGATTGTTTGTCTTCTTGTGCTTTCACATTTCTACACAGAACTGAATTCAAATGCTAAATAGATTGTATAAAAACACAATATGGCATACTGCTAATCAAAATGCTTATTACCACAACTTTTATATATATATAGTATACAGGGTATCACATATTCCATAAACAGCTGCTATTCTATTACTCCCAGAATGCAGTGCACTGAATTGGACCATATATAGGACATTTTTAAAAACATAATTAGATTAGAAATGCAAAATAGATGCTAACCGACAACAATATAGCATACTGATAATTGTTTAAATCTTTATCACTGCATACTGTAGGCTATTAGCCTAATCAAAATGTGTATCACTGCTTACTATGAACTGTTTTATAATATTTTCTGAAACTAGTACGGAGTGTACCGTGCATACTGCACAGTATTCAGTAAATATTATGGTAGTGTTCAACCAAATCACATTGCGTTGGACACTGTATCCCAGAATGCAATGCACTGGACCTGGCTTTAAATTTTCAGTTCTCTGAATGAAACCACAAGTTGTATTAACTGTGATTTAAACTGTGAATTTCTTGACTTAGACTGTCAAATGTTTGACATTGATTTAAAATACTAAATAGATTATATAAAAACAGAATATGGCATACTGCTATTCAAAATGTTTATTATATATATATATATATATATATATTTTTTTTTTTTTTTAAATAGTATACAGGGTATGTACTTCACTTATTCTGTAAGCAGTAAGCAACTATTCTACTATTCACTCCAGAATACAGTGCACTGAACTTGGCCATTTGACATTTTTACACATAATTAGATTAGAAATGCAAAAATGATGAGTGTGACCACAATATAGCAAAATGTGTATTGTAATGTTTATCACTGCATACTGCCAATGTTTCAAAAATCATAAATAGTAAACGCTGGTCAGTAAATAGCTGTTCAATTCTGAACATAAGCAACTAAATTACACCACACTGGTGAATGTGGTGCAGAATTTTAACATCTTCTTAATTCAGGCAGTCAAATGTTAAAGTTAGATGAAATACAATATGATAACTGCTCATGTGACAACAATATATCATGATATTAATAAGATGTTCACTGCATACTGTATGCCATTTCATACTATTCTTTACAAACAACACACAGAATACGCTGCATACTGCACAGTATTCATCAAATAGTAAGTAAGTGTTTAATACCAAACAAAGCCGACAAATTCACAATGCATCCCAGAATGCAATGCACTGGACCTGACCTTACATTTCCAGTTTCCAGGAATGAAACTACACTAGCTAAAAGCACCATCAACTGTGATTTTAACATCTTTGTCTAAACGTAGGCTGCCAGATGTTGACAGGATGACATTTTCACACAAAATTAGATTAGAAATGCAAAATGGATTGTAACTGGGACAACGATATAGCATATTAAAGGGTTTATCACTGCTTACTGTGCACAGTTTTATCTAAATATACTACACAGTATTCAGTAACCAAAGAGCCTACATTAGATGACAGATGATAACTGGGCATGTGACAACAACATAGCATACTGCTATCTGAAATGTTGATCACTGCATACTAAATACTGATACTAAAATAGTAGACATTATATAGAGCATAATACACAGTATTCAACAAACAATAAGCTAGTATTCAATTCTAATCATAACCAACACACAGTGCACACTTTATCACAGAATGTAATGCATTTGAATAAATTTTACAGTTTCAGTTTAATGAAGTGATTTCAGTTGTGATTTTAACAATCTTTTCTTAACTTTTTTAGGCTCCCAAATGTTTTGACACAAACTTAGATTAGAATGCAAGACAGATGTTAACCGGTCATGTGACAACAAATACAGCATACTGTTTATCACTGCACACCGCTTCATAGTATTTAAAAAAATAATAATAATGCCAATTGTACACAAAAATAGAACACAGTGCACTGCACAAAAAAAAGTACACAGTGCATACTGCACACTATTTAGTAAATAGGAAGCTATCAAATCCCAACAACCAAATCGCACTGCACTGGACACCGTATCCCAGAATGCAATGCAATGCACTGGGCTTGACCTTAAACGAACATATTATGCACGACCTTACATTTCCAGTTTTCCATTCTGCAAATAGCCCACAATTTAGCAGTTAGCTCTAGGGCTAATTGATGCTTTAACACAAAAGCTTTTCAAGAAGGTTTTTACATCTTATTCGCGTTCCGCCCCGAACTGGGAGCTGAACCGTGACAATGGTAAATCAAAGACAGTTTGGTCTACCGAAGCGGCCCGCCTGAGCAACTGGAGGCTAACAGTTCTAGCGTGTTTTTCTAACCTCAACATCAGATTGCTATTGGCCTTGACCAGCGTGTAATGTGTTTGGGCCTTTGGTCCCTCAACTGTTCCTTTGTAGCTGAAGTGTATCGATTGGCTGTGCGCTACCATTAAACTCAAGAAGGGTCCCAATTCTGTGTCCTCTAACTGCGAGTGCAAAGGACATTCAGGAAAAAGAGGTACAAAACTGTCTCTTACGGACCCAAAAGCGAGCAGCTGGCTCTGGGAAAAGTGTCTGTCCCTGAACTACTTTCATGAAAGAATTGTGGTCAGTAATTACAGGAGTTCAAGCGTTTCGAGTTTGACTCTTGCATTCCAAGTTCATTTTCTCTTCGGATGAAGTCATTAGCCAAATGAACGGATACAAACGGATTGTACGTATATTACAAGCGCCAAGCATCTATGAAATTTTTAATTGCCTTCATCTCCATTATATCTATTATTAAGCCATAATAGATTTTTTTGCGGCGGTGGATGGAAGACATTTTTGGTATGCTTGAAAACACCATAAAATATGATAAATAAATCAAAACAGATTGATCACAACCATGGCACTGAGATGTTTTTAAACTGGAAAATTGAATATAATCAGAGAGTTATTAGTATTATGTCATGCATTTTAAAATGAATTCACACAAATTGAAACTGCAAATCAGTGTGTTAAAGAAATGAAGTCTAAAATTATTTTTATGAATTTTACACTGACATAAATGTTAGGATTTTGAAAAATGTAAAACAAAGAAAGGTATGACAAAATGAATGTTTTAAGAAAGAAATGTTTAAGATTTTGCACAATTTACGCCACTAATCAAATATTAAAATAAGAAAAGGATTAATTAATGAAAAATGTCAAATAAAACCATGTTTTCCTCTATGATCTCAGACTGTTGGACAGCATATAAGTCAAACTGATTGCAACTTCTGAAATGTAAAGAATTATCTGTATTTTGTTAGTTGCTTATAAAAATAATTATAAATGTTATGAAACTACAAACCTGTGTGTTTAATATTACAACAGATAAAGTCTGATATAGATTGAAAGCCAAATATATTTTGATTTAAACTAAAATAAATGTAAAACATGCAACACACAAGTTATGATGTAAAATAAAGAGTAAATATTTAAGATTCTGCAATACTTGGGTCACTAATCAAAGCAGGAAAAAATTTATTAAATTATAGAAATGCAAAACAATCATTTTCATTTTCAGTAAAATAAATGCATGTTTTATTCTACAAACTACAAACCAGTGTGTAAAATAAATTAGAGTGAGAGATTACATTTATTTACTAAATTTAAACATGGAAATAAAAAATAACATAACACCAACATAAAGAAATTGTTTTATAAATGTTATTAATAAATAAATATGTTGAATCTAATATTCTGCACTGTTTTTAGGTCACTAATCAAATGGGTGTCAGACTTCGGGAGCCCACTGTGGATCAAAAGGACCAGACATGTTGCCCATTTCTGTTTAAAACCAGGAAATAATCAAACAATGATTATGCTCCGCTCTTTGGTTATTAAAATGAATTCATGCTCTTCTCGCATGCATCGGATTGCACCCACCAAAGCAGCAAGTGTCCCATCCTGCCTCTAGGTGGGGCATTTAAGCCATATTTCTGTTAGGTGAAAACCATATTTAACTTCAGGCGTACTGTACGCACGTCACGCAGGCTCATTCTTAAGGTGGCCTTCTCCAAACACGCAGGTCGACGTATAAATGACTTGTCAGTCATCACTCCTGCAGTGATTGAAGACAGGCCAATCGGAGCCTTGGGACGAGACGGCCTCGTCACTGACGGACTCACTTACCGGCCCGGTGACCCTGTCCACTCCACCCTACAGATCTAAAGATGTAGTGACACCAAACGCTCACAGATAATTAAATATTGATTTTTGTTCTCCAGCCCTACATAAAATTGTCCAGAGCCTCCCAGCAGTAATTCTCATTTTGGGGGAGAAAGGGGTAGAAAAAGTGCGCTCTGGCCGGTCAAGCCCTATTTCATGCACAGGTAGGACATCTATGTTGAGGAGTCAGATGCGGACGTGGACGTTTGGAGGGTGGTGATCCATCTTGAGCGCTGCCCGCTGGAGCCAGAAACCATCGCTCTGCCAAAGCCTCTGCCAGGGCCTCTCTTTTCTCAAAGTTTTAAATGACCATGCGGCATATATCCACGATTAATATTCTCCTTATCTGGCCGCAGTCCAATCTCAGGGTGAGACACCGGCCCTCCCCGAACGATGAACTCGACGTGGGCCGGTGATTTATACGGGTATGAATATGAGCGGATGTTAATCATTTTACATTATTGTGTCAGTGTAAATAATTATGTTACCCGGAGTCAGTTTGCAATCAACTGCGGCAAAATACTGCACGATGCAATTCGCTGGCTTCATCCATCATGCGGCTGGATACTTGGGCTCGGGAAAGAAGTGCCAAAACCCAATGGCACCTGAACAGAAGATCTCAATGTGAGCTCCGACATTTCTCATCCAAATCTTCGGAGACCGTATGAGCTGCCCATGTTCATTGTAGAGCTCTGTACTGGAGCACTGGATTTGTTTTTACTTATCCAAAGGAATTCTAGGAGAAACGTTTTAAACCAAGTTGATGCTTACATGAAACCTCCATTAGGTCTTTTGAGTCATGAACGAGCAATTCGGTTTGTATGGACGTTCCTATGAAAATCCACAAATGATAAAAATAAGATTAAACTGTTAGCAAACGAGAAAAAACAAGAATAATCTCAAATGCATCTTCTCCAAAATGTCCTCAAAACGTATTTCTAAAACCTTGGAAAAAAAAGATGCATACGTGAACCATGACAAGGAGGTCTATTATCTTTTGAGTTTTTAATGAGCAACCCGGAACAATTCAGTTCAGAAGAGCTTCGCTGTTATAAAGAAAAACCAAAAATTGACAGCAATGAGATTAAACTGAGAGATTTAAATGACATAAACAACTATAATCTCACATGCACCTCAATATGATCTCAACAACTGACTTTGTGTGTAAGCCTATTTATTTTTTCTACACTGTAAGAAATGACCGTGATTTTAATGGGAAAAAATGGGAAAATGCTATGGTAAAACCCATTAAATGGTTAATGGTAAATTCACTGTACACTGTAAACTCTGTAAACTGACATTCCCAGAATTCCCTGCATTGCATTTCAAATTTTGTTTGAATTTGATGTTTTTTCTTTGAAATAAATATGTTTCTTAGTTTTTTTGTATCAGTTATGTTTACTAGGGTTGTATGTTACATGTAATGTTGTTAAATGAATGTTTATTGCACATTTCAGTTTAATAATTCTTATCATGATTGTGTTTAGTGCTTGTGTGAATGACACTGAGCACCTTCTATATATGTTACTATTAAAAAGCTACTTGTGATGAGCTATGGTTCATCATCACCTGCATTTGGTAGTTATCAGTGTGTTTTAAAGGTACAAAACGGATTTCACTTCTTTAATAGGTTGGTATATTAACATTATATCAGTTATTATGGTTTATTATTAGAAACTGTAAATTAAAACCGTAAAACAAAAAATATTGATACCGTATTTTTCACGGTTTTATTCTGGCAACCACAGCTGCCGTTTTTTTACCGTAAATTTTAAGGTTTCTTTTTTACAGTGTGTTTAATTTTGCATTAACATATCTATAAGCTCTCTATTGTGTCTTTTGACTATTAATGAGCAATATGTGAGCAATTCAGTTTGGATGGACTTTTCTTGTATGAAGAAAAATAACAAATTTAATCGAAAGACTTAAATCATAAAACCAAAAATGATCTCACATGCAATGATCTCATCCAGATATATCTGTCTGAACTCCACAACTGATTCACTGGTGTGTAATTTTCATTTATCCTAAGCAATTTAGGAGTAACATCTGAAGCTAAGTTTTATACTTGCATGAAACATAACTAGGATTTCCGACCTGTGAGCCCTCAAGTTTGCTGCAAATCAAAAAACATCACAAACGACCACAGTTTTAAATCACCAAGAGAAGAGTGTTTCATCAGAGATCTCAACAACGTCTCAAACAACGCAGAACTCAATCTGAGCTGTTCGCATTTGGATTTTTTCAATGACACTTCAATGAAACATTTGATATGCCATTCACGACCGCTTTGCATCCGTAATGTGACGTATTTACGACTGACAAACCTTTTTGTCCTTTCAAACAGCATGTACTGATGAATCATGCACGATGAGACCACAGACACGCATTGCAAAAGTAAATAATGTAAATTTCATGATGCCTTGGAGTCTCGGGAGCCTTGAAAGAGCAACATCTGAGCGCTAAAATTCTCCTCTGGGTTCAGGAATCAGGTGCGACATTCTGGCGATCACGTCTGCACGTCTTCAGCGCAAAAGTTTAACCGCTGTCTGATTCCGAGAGTCATCTGAATATGGATGAGGCAAAAAATTAGTTAAACAGAAGAGGCTGTCGCATTCATTAAGTTACCCCTACCCCCAGAAACACACTCACAATATTCATGCTGTTACTATGCAAATCAGTGCTAATGAGATGCTGATGATGTTTTTTAATCACAGGGGGAGACAGTGAGTGTAGGAGGGAAGGTGAGGCGAACAAACAAAGCTCCTCACTCTCTAACCTCTCGGTATCAAACAATTCAGGCCAGAGAACATTGTCTGTTTCACACTTGGCATAAACATTTCTTTGCATGCAAGTTCACTCCACTTACGTAAACGCTTCCTAAATCAAGTCGCCTTTATGACGGAGCTGCGTCGGAAGTAAGTTACAGATGCGACGAATGAAGAGCGATGCTGTCGACGTGACGGAATTTCGAGAGACAGCTATCCATAAATTCCCAGACTTAAAGAGAACACGTCATAAAATTTAGCTTAATGAAACGTGGCAGACGAAGTGATACAGATGCACCGTGATGGTATCTTAGCATATTTTTACATAAAACCCCTCACATATCCAAGGATGACTTCGTCAAAAGCAGCCAAAACGCACACTACACGCCTGGTTTGATCACAAAGCGCTGCTAGCTCTCAAATCTCCCATATGTTTCACTCCTCACACCTCTATGCATTTAAATAGCAGACAATCTGACATTTTGCCTGTCGACTATATCGTAGAGCATTATTTATTTACCAGGCAGAGATGGGCCGAGCTGAAAAGCAGCTCTTTATTTAGATTGAAAGCTTAAGTTCAACACATCCGATCTCAAGACTTCGACCCGTGATCTAAGCCGCCTTCACGTGTAACATTTTCCACAATGGCGGCCTAATTAGTATTCTCAAGCGGACGATCCGAGAGGAGATATTTTTCGCGTTCTCTCCAACACAGCAGTGATGGAGCAGGAACGGCAGGTTTTATGTCTATGTTTGGAGAAAATTACTCATTGTGTTTTTGCTGGCGGTATGTGCAGGAGTTCGGGCAGATGGGCACTGAATACATGGCGCAGATATGGAAACAATTTCAGCCGGAGATTTGGCAGCGTCTAACGCCCCGTCTATGTTTCATTTGCGGCAGAAATCAGTTTTCGGGGGAATGCTTTTGTTTACTGTCTGGGAAAAAATGTGAGTTTTCTCATAATATTATCCTTTGGAAAAATAAATAAGAAAATGATTTGGGCCCCTGATTTGGGTCTGGAATTCCAGAGTTTACATGCTGCAGGTTTAAATCACAGCTTTAAGTAAACCTCCATACTGATGTTATGTGCGTGTTTTTTGACTTGTTGAGATGAAAACTTGAAATATTCATATTGACGCAATGCACTTCCTCGCAATGTTGGGGTTTGATGTTGTTCTCATCGTTTGCATGTGAGCACATGCATGCTGCAAGTCCTCAGATACACAAAGCTGAAGTGTGTCATTTCTGCATCACTATAGAAACCCAAATGTAACTGCAAAAATAATGACTGCTGTTCCAAGCACTCAGCCCTTCTGGCATTGGCTGGACTGCCAGGTAGTCCCGCCCCAAACTCACCCCATTGGTCGATCGGATGTTGCTGTGTCAGGATGGTCAGGATGCTGAAACAAACAGAGCATTTACATTTTTCAGGAGAATTAACATGCAAATACTTCACTCAGTATGATAAACTAGGATATGAGAAAGTATTTTCTCATGTTACTTACTCTGGGGATCAGTCACTTTGTCGGATTCTTCATTTGCAGATCACTTTGAATAAAATCATCTGAAAAAGAAAACGTGATTCTATAAATAGTGTTATATACGAAAATAAAAAAAGCTTTGAATACACGTACATTTCATGTGCATCCTATAAGCATCCGCTAAATAATTATAAATATAAACTGCAGTTATAAATACTTGCAAATATAAATATTTAGATATATCTATGTAAAATCTCAGAACATACATCTTTAAATGCAAATTTGTGTGTCTTGTAGCAAGAACTGCTACAAGCATTGACTTAATTATAAATATGAAACATTTTATACTGTAAATGTATACTTATTTAAAAATTTAGATGTAAATATTTTAATATATATATATATATATCTTATTTTACATTTTATAAGTCTGCTTTTTGCAAGGACTGCTATAACCAAATAATAATTAATAAAATCACTTATTTTAACAGACAAAAAAAAGCTTTTAATGTCTGGTTTGTATAATGACTTATTCGCCACACTGATTCTATAAAGCTTTTCCTCAAATGAAAATCGTAACATTATCCTTAGGAAAATCCATATTTTTTATCCTTGATTTGCACTGCTATAGATCTAAACCCCAGCTTTAAATGCACCCAAGTACTGATTTTATGTGCTTAGTTTTTTAAACAGTCTCTATGTAAAGCTGTAGCGATAACAAAACAACATCTACAGGCGTTGACTGAACGAAAGCAATCGCAGCCGTTTTGCTAATTAACCTGTATATGTGTACACTATATTTTAGCCATAATTTAATTGCATGCATAAAAGCACTTGTGCATGCATTATTGCTTGACTGCAGGGTATGGAAGAGGTGGCCAGCGCCTGATGGTTGTTCAGGAGACAGCATCAGAATGCAGGGTTCGTTGTCTCCGCTCTCCCCCTCTCCGCGCATAGAACAGCTGTGATGATTTCATTTACATACTAATAACCAGCCAGGACTCCGGCAACCACCGAGTGTTTGACTTTTATTGTCACTTGTGTCTCCTGCAGTTTAGTGGGAATGGGGAAGCCACGCATCAGTAAATAAGCGATAGAGAGGGGGCCGCTGTCGGCTGGCACGGTTTTGAGAGACCCGCCGGACGCCTTTATCGATGCTCTTCAAAAAATCTGGAGCTAATTCGGAAAAAAATGCAGAGTATCTCCAGCGAGCGAGGTCTGAAAGTGCACCAGGCATCTGGTTTTTAGCCGCTCGCTCGCTCTCTCTATTGTAAAGCCTCTTTTTACAACTGTCTTGCGCCTGACACCCTCGAGACGTCCGCCGAACGGGCCCGTCGGCGGTAGCACATGGCAGCCATTAGAGTAACTCAATACCACCAATGGCTGCCTCGTATGGAACTTTGATCACTTAAATCCAGCTTAAAGAAGCAGGGGCCACTTTCAAACCCCATATCGCTTTTTTCCCGCCCGTCTTGGAATTTTAATTCGATCCCTTTCGGGTACTGTGCAGATCTTCGAACTCGAATTAGACGTGTGTACGTTTCTGACCAGAAGCCTCGCTGAACTCTGCACAAAAGACAAGGTGGGGGTCTGAAACCCGAGATTCGCTCCCATGTTTGGACTAGCCGGGATAGCTTTCTGTGAGAATGAAAAAAAAAAGAGAGAGTGAGAGAGGAAAAGAGAGAGAGAGTATTTTCACTGGATTATTTAACACGTAACCTCGCGCTTTTAATTGAAAACACACGGCCGAGCGCGCACTTTACATACAGCTTTTATTTTATGACTTTAACACGCAATAATGTTCCTACTTTGAAGACTCTCTAGCTTCCTCTTTCTGCTGCAATCCCAGATTTATTTATACGTTTAACGCCCCATACCTGCCAAGGACCATAAATGATAAGATTTAAGTGTCAGTTCCAAATTTTACAGACAATTATTTTTTTAAAAAGGAAACACTTCAAACGAGTCGATAACAAAAAGAAGGCGCGCAGCTCGCAGATACCGCAGGTATTGGGAGGATATATGAATATTAATGAACGCTGTTGCCAGTTAATGTCACTTGCAATTGAAGGAGAAAAGACGAGAGAGGGAGAGAGAGAGAGAGAAACAATGAGGACGGGAAATAAGAAGGAAACAAAAGGAGAGAGGAGCAGACGAGCGAATGGACGCGAGGCAGACGAGAGGAGAGGCGTCTGGCAGCTCTATTAGTATTCATATGGCGTGCAGCTCTGGAGAGGATTAATGTACTCTGATGTGTAATATTCTGGCGAACAATTAATTTGCCTACAGTTTTGTCACGCTTGAAATTTAAGTGCTAGAACCGATCGATGGTCGCAGCTCCTAATATGATCTCTGCAGGCCGCTTCTGCAGTCTCCGGTTTCATCATTTTTTTTCTCTCTCTCTCACATCTCCTGTGACATGCACTGGCGCAAGGACACACTAGGCTTTTTTTTTTCCACACACAGGCATGCACATTCACACAAAAATACTCACATGATCTCATGCACACACCAGAGCAAATCTCTTCAAAGTAGCAATACTACTAGTGTGTTTTTCGCACACGCTGTATTTTGACACATTACGCCTGCAGCTTTAACAAAGATGCAATAACCAAACACAATCCTAAAACACCATATGGGAAAGTTCAATTCGTTGCAGCGTGTTTGAAGGGTTCATGTTCAAGGAAATGATTCTCAGGCTCATTTGAGTCCTGTGCAGTGAAATAAATGCTTTCAAACGTTTTGGTGTTGATTCATGTCACCACCCTCAATGCTTCTATGCCAAATTCATACTGATAAAAAATAAATGATTAATCACTGAATAATTATTTAATAAGATTACCCACTTAAATAGCTTCAATTTAGTCTAGTAGCTGATCAGTAGCAATAAGCAGCTTATTGTTTAAAGGAACAGTTCACCCCCAAAAATGAAAATTGTCACCATTTACTCCCCTTCATGTCACTCCAGAAGAAAAGTCAAACAACATTGACAAAGTCACACACATAATTATTTTTATTTACAAGTGACAGCACTGAAGCTATTTAAATTGGTAATTCTATTAAATAATTATTTGACGATTCATCAATATTTTTATTTTTATCAGTATGTATCTGGCACGAAATAGATAAATTCATACTAAATTCATACACACTAGCAGTTAGATAATTGTTTTGCAGTACAGGACTCAAAAGAGTCAGTGAATCATTTTTTCAAACATGAACCGCTCAAACAAACTGATTCACTAAAATGTATTGAATTGACCTCAAATGGGGTTCAAACAACATTCAGTTTAATGGACAAAGTAACAGCTTTTAGTTATTGCCAACTCCTTATTTTGAATCTATTTAAGTAAATAAACTTATTAAAGAATTATTGAGTGATTATTAATTTATTTTCATCAGTTTGCATCTGACACAAAAGCATTAAGGAAAACAAAACACTTTTGATTGTGAAAAGTAGTGTCACACACCAGTAGTTATAGATCATTATTTTGCTGTGAATCATGTTTTGAACACGAACCATCCATACAAACCGATTCACTAAAATGAATTTAATTTCCCCCTTATGATGTTTTAGGATTGGTTTTTGCGTCTGCATTGAAGCTGCAAGCACAAAGTAAATTAGATCATTATTTTGCCGCACAGGACTCAGAAATGAGTCAGAGAATCTCTTTTGCTTTTTGAACATGAACCATCCAAACAAACTAATTGACTAAAATAAATTAACCTTTGACTTTCTTTCTCCTCTGCAACACAAAACAACAAGAAGAATACTGTAAGTGGGATCCAATCAACAGTTTCATGCACAAAGAAAGTCATACAGGTTTGGAACGACACGATGGAGATGGTCACAGAAACGTAGTTTTTAGATGAAATATATCTTTAACTCCTTTAAAATATGGGAAAATGGCAAGTTATAGATTCAAGTAGACATGCACAGACAAATAGATTATTTTCAGTCAGAAAAAAACATGTTCAAACAACTGATTCACTAATATGAATTGAACTGTTTGAATTTCTTTACATTTACGTTTATGCACTTTGCATAATGCACAAATATATGCTTTTGGCATTTGACGATTTTATCCAAAGTGACTTACTTGCATTCAAGGTATCCCTTTGCATTTCAGTCTTTCCCCTGTAAAACACAAAAGAAAAAAGAAAAGTCAGCGGAGTCTAAACAACATTCATCTTAATGGACAAAGAAAGGTTTGAAATGTTTCACTTTTAGGTAAAATATCCCTTTAAAATACTTCAATTTACAGGAATCAGAGCAAGTTATGCATTTGGCAGATGCTTTTACTCAAAGCGATTTACACTGCATTCAAGGTATCAGTTTGATCACTTCATGTATTTCCAATTTCCACAAAAAAGGAAAAATCATCAAAAATAATAAACCTCTTTAAATGATAGCAATAGTTTTAACTACACATGCACTACACACAAACTGTTCAAACAAAGCGATTCACTAAAATGGATTAAACTATTTGACTTACAAACACGAGAAAAGAAGAAAACCAAGTGGGGTTCAAATTGACAAAGAATGTCATATAAGTTTGGAAGGTGAACGATCCCTTTCACTTCTTTAAAGGATGGAAATCTTAGCAAGCTTTGCTTTCAAGTAGGCATGCATTTGACACAAACGGGTGGTTTTTCGGCGACAACAGGGGGCGTAGGTGCTTGCTTTAAGACCAGCCGCTCGACGGTCTGTCCAACAGAGGAGAATCTGCAGGATTGTTCCACGGTGGTAACCCAAAGCTCTCTCCGCGAGGGGAGGCAGCGCGGAGAATCAAAGAATTCCACATGTTCCCCTCCACACTTCGCTTCCCGATAACTTTCCTGATTTATGGGTGAGCAGCTGAGCGCAGCTGTGAGGTCTTTATTAAGTGCAAATCTTTATTGTGTGCGCTAAAGGCTGTAATCATATGTTTGTGACATTTTAAGAGCGGCATAATTAGTCTTTGGAGGCTCATAAAGGAATATATTCATTCTCAGCACGCATTAACAACCTGCGCAAGATCGCTTATCGCATTAACAGCCTGCGTGAGATTGCTTATTGCTTTAAAAGGCCTGGGCATTAGATAGGGACGGCTCTTTATGACACAACTCAACACACTTTCCTTTCACACATCCGTTCCAGTGTGGATTTGCAGTACAGATTGCAGCGCATTTGAGCTCTATCTTATTTTTCGGGTGAAAAGCTACTGCGAAAACCAGACAGGACGGGAGAAAATGAAAGATTAGGGTGGTTAAATTTGCAAGGTAACCTGATTTAATGAGCGTCCGAGCACATCCTTCACATCCCGTGTGCTAATTTACGCTAGGTTATGACTTGGACAGTAAGTTTATCGCGTAAAAGTTCTGAAACTCAAGAGGCTGATAATGTTTCACAGCAGCTCTAATGGAACTGAAACTCTCATTCATAAGAAATGCCTTGTGGGAAATCTCCTCGCACCAGCCGTTTTGGCGCAGAAGAGATGCTTGAAAGTGTTTAAAGTCAACATGAAACGGCATTTGTAACCCGTTTTACTTCTGAAATGTGTCATTTACAGAATATTCAACTAGAAAAAAAAATGTAGGATAGGACTGAATTTTATCGTTTGGGATTTGGTTTGACGGAAAAAGTTGGTGTTTTATACAAAAAAGGCACTAGACCTGAATGCAAATTGCATTTGCAATTGCTTGTGGAGTTTAAAGGACTACAAAGACAAACATTTTGTCTTTTAGAATAACCTGAACTAATAACACTGCCTGTTATGGAAGCATTTCTTCTCACAAAAGTAGTTTTTGTGAGGTGAAGAGGTCTTGTATTATATCTTAATCACCTGAAAACATGATTCCTATATATTCCTCTGAACCAGATTACAACTGTTTGTTCAATTCTTAGCCGGTTTTCACATGTATGTCATTATTTTATGCCTCATCCTGATTTCAGGGTTAGAATAATGGCCAGTGACAGAAGAAAATGCAAACACGACCCAGATGTTTTCTGCCACATCTGTGGGTGCTTTACTACATCCAAACAATGACAGAAAATTACAAAGCCCGTGCATATCTGTAGTGAATGGGTGCCGTCAAAATGAGAGTCCAAACAGCTGATAAATACATCAAAATAATAATCCACAAGTAATGCACACCACTCCAGCCCATCAGTTAATGTCTTGTGAAGTAAAAAGCTGTGTGTTTGTAAGAAACAAATCCATCATTAAGACGTCTTTAATCTTCAAATTATCGCTTCTGGACAAAATACGAGTTGGAAATCCATAATAACACATAAATCTCCACTGGAAAAGTTCTCATTGCCAGATATCAAAATCCACCCACATATTTGTTTAGAAATGGTTTGGCTTCTACAGTAAATGGTTTTTGATCAGTGCATATTTCTCTCCTGATTCAGATGAAATTATTTTGTTTTTTTCACTGGAGAAAGCAGAAGGATCATATTTTAGGCGGAAACAACAATTTAAAGTTAAAAATGTCTTAATGATGGATTTTTTTCTTACAAAACATGCAGCTTTTGGCTTCTCAAGATGCTAATTGCTGGACTGAACTGGTGTGGATTATTGTTTGTATGATTATATGCTTTTATCAGCTGTTTTGACGGCACCCATTCACTGCACAGCAGTGAGAAAGTCTGATGAAGAAACAAACTCATACACATCTAGGATGGTCTAAGGGTGAGTACATTGTCATGAAATTTTCATTTTTGGGTGATCAATTCCTTTAAACTGAGTATTTGAACACTGAAGTTACATGGTACATTTTTAATTGTCATTAACACCAAAACTTTTAACATTTGACTGCTTCTATTTTGATATGTGCATTAAAGCTTCTACATAATCTTCATTCTTATTTTGTGAATTATCATCAAATTAGATAACATTCAGGTCTATTCAGCAAATAAGGGCTGCCAGAATTGAAGTAAACAGGGTTTCATTTGATTTCACGTTGACTTTAAGCTGTGGGATTGTGCTTGGATGGGTGCAAGCGTGCTTCAAAAGATGTAATGCATCCAACTTTCTAAAAACAGAAGATGTAAATGGACAGATGTCCATCCATCCGCAGGGACCATCTGTGTCCCAAACAGTTTGTCCTAATCATCACCGTGACCCTCGGCGTGAAAGACAAAACCTCAAACTGACACGAGAGATCACGGTCAAGTAGCGAAGTGCCATTATAGAAGCTCTACATGTACCATTAGCAGAAGACACAATAATAGCCTTTAAAAGACACTAGACTGCTGCAATTTGTACTGAATTTAAAAGCCACAAGCCTCCGTCTCAAACAAATCGAATTTATGTGCTATTTTTCGGCTTGGGCTCTGCACAGAAGCGGGTAATCCATAGCGCTTCCTGGCACGCCACTCGCACTGCACAGCTGACTGGCGTGTAAGACTGCCTCAAATTGGAGCAATTGAGCTCAAGCTAAAGCAATTACATCCTTTGTGTTCTCCACGGGGGACGTGACTAAACTGTGCTCATGATGAACCGAGAGGCCAAGAACGCTTGAATAACCAACAAGTAACTGAAGGTAGAGCTCCAAATTATCCACCTACATTTCCCAAGTACACCTGACGATTGATGCGCTGATATAGACATGCTGGTAAACTGCTACATTTTAGCCTGCAATTATTTCTGGACCTCAATCATGAATTAAGCATTCATAAACATACACACCAAAACAAAAAACTATTCTTATGAAATTCATTTTGTTCGTCTTTCATTAACGTAACTCACACTAAAAATTAGGTCATGAATTTGCTTCAAAACATACTTTTCATAGTTTAAAGATAAAATTCTTATTATGCTAGACTGGCAGCTTTTTGTGTAATTAATAAATTATTATTATTAGAATTTAAAAATAAAAAAATATTTACTATTTTGTTTGGCTGCAACACTGAAGTCAGTGAACATAGAAATTTACATAGAAATTCGATCTCATGTTTTTTGACTGATATATACACTAATGATTTTGGTCAGTCTGAATCAATTTTGATCAATTTGTATCAAATATTTTATTTTATTTTTATGCATCAAAACATTATTTTATTTTTTAAGTTCATATTATGGTTGCCCTGCCAGATTCATGGAAATTAAACAAATGTATTTATACTTCTAAATTAAAAAATGTGTTTGTTTGTTTAGTCTTAGTGCGAATAGGACAAAACTGGCCACATTAATCTGAAAGCTGATAATGCAGAAGGAAATCTTGTAATTAATATTCATGAGTTAATTGTTTGTGAAAACCATTCCTACACAATGTAGCAATTTATGTTAGAAAATGTTAATAAAAATTAAATTAATTCTCATTTATTTATTTATTTTTTTAATAGTAAGTTTGCCTGACAGCTTCTTGGGAAATTGATGAATTGCATTTTATTAAAAAAAACAAAAAACTGTAACAGTAAAATTTAGCTACGCAAAGAAAAAACTTTAGCCAAGCCACATTTAAACTATTTAATTAAAGAAATTATGTAATTAATATTTAATAATATATTAATAGTTAATCAATTGTTTGTTAAAAAAAAAACACCTTATGCAAAAACATTTTGACAAAATGTTACATGTTACATTTATTCTACTCGCATGTGATGAATGATATTCAGACTAAAATTATGCTCAAGAATTTACATCACAGCACTAATTTTATTCAAGTATATATTAAGTTCACCTAAAATGTATTTCTTAATACATACTTTGACAGTAAAATTTAGCTTGGTTGACACATAAAGGGGGGAAATAAATTGTAGCTGGCGACATTAAACAGCATATTTAAGTGCAAGACCAAAAAGGAAATCATGCAATTAATATTCATGAGCCAAGCTGTTTTCATTTCTATGACCCTGTGGATTGATAACTGTTCAGAATTTTTAAACCCTGACATCAAAAAAAGAGTTGATCATATAAATTAAGACCTGATATCTGCTTCCAGCTGCAAAGATATTAGATATCGCTTATCTATTGTTCAAACACAACACACAAACACATGAAGTGTACCGTCTCATGCATAACCTCACAGAAGCTCCTCAGGAAGGTGCACGGCCTCAACGTCTGACACAGCGGTGTTTTAATTGCCCCGGTGAGGGAGCAGGAGTACGGGGGCAGTAAATAAAGATTTCAGAGGGGGATAGAAGGGTGTTGTCAGGGCTGTGGGCCTCTGGGACGTCTCCCCGCTTCTCAGGTTCACTGCATGCTGGCGAAGCTCCAGACTCCATTGCATAAGACGGCAAGACATGATGTAAGTGTATCTGTAAGAGACAAACTTTATTTATACACAGGCACTCCGATAAGGTCAGAGTACGAGGGTGAAGAGGCCCTGGCACCACTGATTTATATAAATGCCACGTGCTGCTGCATCTTTGGAAAGGGTGAGAAACTAAATGCACAAAAATCAACAGTAAAAGAGAAAATCTGTTTGATATTTCATCTTTTACTGCTTTTTTTTTTACATGCCGAGAGGCTTTTTTCTCCCTCCGAATTTGTCATGTGGGAGCAAACGGTTTAACACATTAGAGGAGCGAGTCAATTGAGTCTTTTGTGAGCCATCTGGAAATACCCGACTCAACAAAGCTTCGGCTCTGGTGCCGTATATCAATGAGAGAGACACAGTTTCAGCTCCGCCACGGGCAAAAGACATCTCAAATTATCAGCAAAATGGAGGATTTAAAGAAACATTAATCATTTTGGAGCGTGTTTGAGTTACATAAATACACTAAAGAAGTTTGTCGTACTAAACCTCTATTAATTCAGGAAAAAAGTGAACATATAATCTGAATAAGTGTTCTGAGTTACATAATGAACGGTTTACTGCTCATAAATGCTCTTTCATACCTCGAACCACTCAATGGAGTTCTTAATCATGTCTATCGGAGAAAAAAAAACTTTGGGAGAAATAAATGGACAAAAATAAGTCAAACGTTGTATGGAGTACAGAACTATAAAATGAATGTAGATGGCGGTTCAGATCATTTGATGAGAAATGTTCCGAGTACATATTAGGATCTGACTGAAAACTTGGCAAATCTCAGCACAGTTTGATCTCTTCTGAAGCTAAATACGAGTCCTTTTCTCAGGAGAAACATCTCAAAAGCTTCAGTAAAGCCTCCATTTGTTCTCAATTTAAGATAATTGCATTCATATGTGATTTGTCTCAAAAAGGCTATATATACACACACACACACACTCAATTTTTATTTACATAATATATATGTGTGAACTGTGTATATTATTTATACATACATATATATATATATATATATATATATATATACACACACATAAAAAATATTTTATTAATTGTGATTAATCATCATTTTATATATATATATATATATATAAATTAGCAATGTTTTATGCCACAATTCTAATTGTAAAACATTGCTTTTTCTAATTGTAATTGCGAGATATAGAATTATTTCTCAGAATTTGTATCTCACAATTCTGAATTTTAAATTTACATCAAATCATTTTTTTTTTTCTGGCACAGAATTACAAATCAAATGTGTAATTGTGACTTTTTATCTCAGAATTGGACATTTCTATCTCACATACTCATCATAACCAGAAATGATAAGTTGCAATCACCATTATTTTATCCTGGGGCACAAACAAGCTTACGTGATAGATAGATATATAGATAGATAGATAGATAGATAGATAGTCATATCACAAGCTGCTTTAAAAACAATACAGATTTTCTTAAAGCAGCTTTGAATTTTGAATTAGTTTATATATTTCACCATATTTAATACAGTTATTTCATGTTGTTTTCAGCAATTCTTTTGTAATATTATTCTCATGGCACCTCATGCACTAGCTGCCATCTTCCTCCAGAGCGAGTCTATTATGGGACTAAAGGTCAGGCGAGTAATTTAGATCAGGGCTCTTCTAGTCAGTTAATGGGATTGTTTGGCCAGAGCTGGAGTGTATAAACACCACGACTCCGTAAACATCTCAGGGCAGCGGCCGGGCAGTCTGTTTACAACCCGCACAATTACCAAAGTCAGAAGGGCCTCGGGTCACAGAGATGTCCTCCTCGGGCGACCCCAGCGGTCCCTCCGAGATGATGGAGGACGCGTGTTGTGTTGCCCGAAGCCCATTTATGATTATGGAGCACAGTTGCACCAAAAACCTGCATTTATGAAATCCAGTTCACATGAGCTTAAAGGGATCAAATCATTTACCTGATCTGTAGAGATGAAATAGCGTTCTGTGAAAATATAATGTAACTTTGAGAACTCAAGGTTGTTGAGTTCTCCACAAATTGGACACAAAATGACAGGAAGTGGAATATATCGTTTAAAATGCAACCCGTGATGCATTCTGGGAAATGGAGTATTCTTCCACCCACATCTACAAAAAGTAATTAAATATGTATACACTAAAAAAAATCTTGATAGTTTCAACCCAACTTTGGTTCAAATATGAACTAACCCAGCTGTTGGGTTAAAATTTTACATTCAATTTTTGACCAGTCCATATTTGACCCAGACTTGGGTTGAAACAACCCAGCATTTTAGAGTGTATAAAAGTATTAAATATGATTAAAATCAATTAAAAGTGACAGTAAAGGTATTTATGATGTTACAAAAGATTTCTATTTTTTTTTTAAATGCTGCTTTTTAAATTTCTATTTATCTACTAAGGACTGGAGTAATGATGCTGGAAATTCAGTGTTGAATCACAGAAATAAATTACATTTTAAAATGTATACAAATAGAAAACTGTCATTTTAAACTGTATTTTTTTTTCTGCAATATTACTGTTTTTTCTGTATTTTTAATTAAATAAATGCAGGCTTGGCGAGCAAAAGAAAAAATCACAACCCTCAAACAAGGCTTTGTGAGGATGACATTTACAGTCTATCTTGACAAACAGCGTATGTAAAAAAAAAAACGTTTCTTTGAATTTTAATTCTGCTTTATTACATTCAAATGTGAATTAAGCCTTCAAAAAAAAAGAATTAAGGCATTCTCCATTCAATCCAAAACACAAAGCAGAAGTTTCTTAAAGGGACAGTAACAAAAAACTGCTTAATTCAGTGGATTCAACCTTTAGGCTCTTGGTGGTAGATGCTCTCTGAGTGTCTGTGACCAAATGCATCTATGTTGGATATTTCCAGGGTTTCATGCACCAGCCGAGCCCCTGACATTGAGATGAATTAGACGGAGATCTTCTCACATCTCATTTAATCGTAAGGATCAGAGAAAAGGTGGAAAATGCAAAATTACGCACCAAAACGATGGTTTTCAGTGGATAAAACTTTACTAACATCATAAGTGGGCCGCTGGGAAAAACGCAATAAGAAATGCATGATAGGAGCAGTTTAAATATTCATCTAAAACACTCGTTTCCCTTTTGTTGTTTTCTTTTAAACTCGACCCTCTGCCTATATACAACTAGAAGACAAAACCATATGGTTTGATGAAAACTTTGTAGAATGTGCACGGACCCTCGAGAGAGTGTGTGTGTGTGCTTTATGGCTCTGTCTCATGATTACAATGTGAGGTATAATTGCAAACACATGTGAGCCATTTCCATTCGCTGCGATGAAATCATCGCATGAAAAAAGGGCGAGAGAGAGAGAGAAAGGGCGAGAGAGCAGACAGCTCCCCCCCAACATTCCTTCGTTCCCTCTCCGCAGCATCTTGAGGGGTCGGAGGTCAGCGCAAGGAGATCAATGCGATCAGACACAGGAGTATTGTTTCAAAAAGCAGGAGACATGAGAGGCTGCCTGCAACAGGAATCCCTTCGGATCAAAAGGCCAGCGAGAAAGTTGACGGAATTCCTCGGATCCACCATCTTGACTTCCTAAGCAATCAGGCATTTTACAGGAACCATTTGGCTATGATCAATTCGCTGGCCTGCCGTTGCCTCCCATCCACCCTTTGAAACGGGATTAAATGCTCTAAATAGGTCTCCGCTTCTCAAAAACCGAACGAGCGGAAAAGTGCTTTTAATCTTGTGAAACTCTATACGGTCCATTTGAGGCAAACCTGCAGACAGAAGAGGTTAAAGTCGGTTTAAAAAGCTAATCATCTTCAGCGCGATATTGCTACTGACTAGTGCCTGACTAGTCAGCTTGCCATTTCAGCCCAGATGATCGCGCAGGAACCGGCAAAACTGCAAATGGCTGTTTAGCTAATAACAGCTTTAAAATGCGTGTTATTCTTGTGAAAACGGCTTCAAATTGAGTGGAAAGAGAAAAAAATGGTCAAAGTCTGGAAGAAATGCATTTGGGAATGACACGGAATGTGTGTCGCATCTGCTTTTACGAAGATCTAGTAAATAGCTGTTAAATGATATAATTACTACATAAATAGGTGAAAAGTGTCTTTTTGCACACTATACTAGAATTGCAGATTGGAAATGCAAAGAAATGCACCATTTTTTCAGTCACAAAGAAAGTCCCAGCATTGGTAGAGCAGCTGTTGCTTAAATTTGCAAATTAAATGTGCAATTTTCTGACCTTTTTGCCTTAAAAATTGCTTGTTTCCTACTAAACACATTGTACAATTTCATATGAAACTGCAACTTCACATAAAGATTGTGTTTTAAATATATATACATGTCTTTTGTCCAATTTGTGGATTTTGTCACTATTTTTTTTTTTTATCAATTATATTTTAAGTCTGCCAGTGCAGTAAGACAAAATGCCTTTTGATTAGTCACTAAGTCATTGTTTGCACTATTGCTTGAAACAGTGCCATTGGTCAGTCACACAGAAAGTCTCGTCCCAAACTGTTGCCATTTGTTGAGCAGATGTTACTGTGTTGGGCTGTGTAATTTGTAAAAAAATTTTTTTTTTTTAGGAAAATACATGTTCTTGTGAGATCAGGTGGAGATTGTATCATAAATACGAGTGTGGAATTCTCTTACATTTTTACCACTCAAAATATTGTACAAATTCATATAAAACTGTAACTTCAGATCAAGATTATGTTTGAAAATATGAATGTATTTTGTCAAATTAGCCACTAACTAGTCATTTCTTGCATTATTGCTTGAAATTGAGAGAAGAGAGAAAAAAATTCTGTAAGAATTGCAGATGTGAATGAAAACTTTGTATGTCTTCATCTGCTTTTGTAGATGTTATAACCTAATAGCTGTTAACAATTAAGATAATTGCTTCATAAATAGGTGAGAAGTATAATTTCTTCACCACTAGAATCAGTAAATGGAACTGTAAACAATGTCAAGCAGCTTTCCTGAACACTCTCACACACCATTGGTCAGTCACACAGAAAGGCCCGCCCCAAACTCATCCCATTGGTTGAGCAGATGTTACTGTGTTGGGATGGTTGAACATGAGTGATTTAGGGAAAATAAAGCTGGAATAAATTAAACCTGTGTGATTTTAGTCTGATTTTACCATCTGAGACAAATTTCAACTTTAAACGAAATGTTTATACTAACATAAAACTGATCAATTTTGAACAAAGTCAAAGAAATAGTTTGAAAATTTGCTGAAAATTCTCTCACCAATCCAAGGAGTCTGTTTGTGTATCAGAATACTTTTTATGCCATTTTTTGGTGTTTTTATCAGCAGTTTGGACTCTCATTCTGACGGCACCCATTCACTGCAAAGCATCCAGTGCTGAGCAAGTTTCTCCAGATCTGTTCCCATGAACAAACAAACTCACCTACTGTACATCACGAATGGCCTCAAGAATTTTCAGCAGATTTTCATTTTTGGGTGAGCTATTGCTTTAAGATGTATTTGTACAGTGAGATATAAAAAAGACGTACGGTCTGTCATGGTTTTACCCAAGATCTTGCAGGGGTCATGTTGTTCAATCTGACAAACAACAACCATAAAAACCTCCCAGTGTGTGCCAGGCTTAAAATATAGTCCGCTCTACATATTAAGCTGGGAAAGAGAAGAGAGTATTTCAACCTAAAAAAATTACACCCATCACCTTTACGCACTAATGTTTTAAATCTATTCCTGTGTGTATTTATTCAGTAAGAGGCTTTCCCTGCGGTTCCACGTCTCCGCACTGACCACGCTCATCACTCACGTTAACGTTTTTCGCCTCTCTCCAGGCGAGTTTAACCTCGTTCTGCTGATTCTGTCGGTGTTCTTCCTCTCTGGCTTCCGCAGTGCTATTGATCCGAGTCTTCAGCGATTGAGAGCACAAACTCAAGTGTATAAGGTAGACCCTCTTGAACGGGGCCACTTATCTTCACCTCGTTCACATCTCTCCTCGTGTCTCCCTTTAATATGCCTTTCAATTTCAAACCAGTGCTCGCCTCAAGTCAAATCTCCAAGTCCTGCTGTGTGAATAATAGGTATAATTCAGGGTATTTGATGTTTCAAGGAACAGATTACCCACCAAATAGGAAAAATGTCAACATTTACTCACCCTCATGTTACACCAAAACTGTATTAAAACAAAAGACATTGCAAAAAATCTTTACAAAGCTCCAAAGAGTCCAAAAAACACAATAAAAGTGCATTTTGTGCGAGGAACATACCACTATTTTTCTTCTCTTCCTTCCAGATTCAAAAACAGTGTGTTGTTGCATTACCCCCTGTTTGACATTATTGATGCCAAAACAAACACACGAGAGATGGAAAATCAGATGCAAGTGCTGCAGAGAGGCGATAATTTTAGTGTTTAGGTCTGTTTGTCACACATAGCTGTCGTATGACTAGCGCACAAGTCATATTGACTACTTTTATAGTACATTTATCATGCATATTGCAAAAAATCCTATTCTATAATGGCTAAAATATTTAAAAATCATTAAAACAAGATCAGTTTGCTTAAGAAGCAACGAAGCAATTAAGGATTGTTTTCATAGACTGTGCAACACAGACTCATGACAATTCGTAACTATTTTACATTTAGTCAAATTGGTGGTGAATTTGTACATCATGTTTTTTTAGGATTAGTATTAAAATTGTATATTTTCCTACCGATCACATCATATAAATTCATACAAAATTTAAACTTTAAAAATACTTACATATGAATGCATAAGTTCAAGCTTAGTTCTTTCGTATGTTTTTCTACCAAACACAAAAATGAAAAAGCAACCTTGGACAATAGACATCAGGTCGAGACCGTCTTAAACATAACATGTTACATAATAAGCTCATGCTTAGTTTTTATTACAAATTGCACATTTTCTTTGTCATGAAGTCCAGAATTTTGGGGGGTGTTCTTTTTATTTTGCATGTTTCATTCACTCTCACAAATAAAGGCACACAAGCTGTCACTAGGACGCTACCTTTTCAAAAAGGACATGTTTGTACCTAAAGGGTCCATTCTGGTACCTTTTAAGGAACATATTAGTACATATTAGCCCCAGTGACAGCTTTTGTACCTTAATTTCTGAGAGTGTACTACAAATTCATATAAAATTGGAACTTCATAAAAAAAACTCACATTTTAGCATGAGATCACAGGGCTGTTTCATAAAACAAGTTTACCAAATAAACTAGGCTTATTTCAGTAAGCCTGTCTTATTTTGAACCAAATCAACGGACAATAAGTCAGACTAAATGAAATAAACCTGGCTTATTTGGTAAACTTGTTTTATGAAGCTTGTCTTGACTATGAACTGTTGCGGACTTAACAGTAAAAAAATGAGGCTGAGCAAATAATGACATCATTTTTGGTGCACTGCTCCTTTAAAGTTTACGCAGTGCATCTGTGTCATGCTTTCAGTTAGAGTCGGTTATATCCAGCTCATTTTGACAAAAACAACAGGAAATGTGTTTCCAGTCACGCACTTACAAATGGAAAGCAAACTAGACCGCTTGACTTCCTAACCCATGGCGAAGCACGAGGAAGCGAGATGGGACGTTGGAGAAAGTTTGCAAACTGCGAGAACCGCGATAGCGCTGAAGAGAGCAGATATCACGTTCACTCGTTCAGGAAAGAGCCATTCCACCCAGCCGAGGCCTGATAGAAACCCAAAATAGTCCGTCAGCGGCGATCATCGGTCTACACCCATCAAGCCTCAAGTCACATTTCTCCGATTGTATTTCAGGATCACCCTCTCCTGCTGTTCTTATCCGCCCCATTACTCTTTCCTGCCTTTAATAAAACAGACACAATAGTAATCTTAGAGAAACACATTCCCTGTCATGGTGACAGCCACGCAACCTCCCCTCTTTCCCTGCGAGTCTCTGGCCCTCTTTTGACAGCTACCTTTCAATACCGTAATCGCAGGGTAAGTAGCAATTTTCATTCAGCGCCACTATTCACGGGCCGCGCTAATGAAAGCCAGTACCTTGTAGGAACGGTTTCAAATAGGCTGATAGACAAGTCCTCTCCATTCTATTATGGAGACAGGCTCTTATCAGCGCGCCACAGTAATGCTCTTCCAAACCATTTGTCACCAGATTTACTCTCTTTACCCATCGCCGAACCCCAATCAGAATTCAATCCATCCCCCTCGCACTTTCGCCCGCACCTCATCTCCAACAGAAACCTTGCAGCACTTCAGAGCCGATTCGCCTTCAATTTAGAGGAAAGTGCGGCGGGGCCGAGCTATGGAGAGCGTTTGGTGAAAATCAACTGTATCTAAAGACAAAGCCGTGCGGATAATCCCAACCTCCCGGCCGGATTGAGTGTGTGTGTGTTTGTGGCAGCCTATTTGAGAAGCAGCTCATGCCAGCGCCGGAGACACAGTCTGCCGAGCGCGGGGATGAGCGCTGAATGAAAAGGAGGAATACCTCCGAGACCCGGGGTGACCGAGAGGTGTCTCTAATATCTGATGTCTTTATTTCCAGCCGCACAATGCCACCCGGTGCGGGAATGAATAAGCAAAAATGGCAGATCCAGTGGGAAGCGGTCGTGTCTCCAGACGGCGAGAGGGAGGGGGGGCGTCGTGGCTGTTGTGTGTGTTATCAGCACTGCGCTCGCACTTCCTCGTCCCTGCGTCCGGTGGCAGGGGCCAGTCAGAGGCCAGTGTCTGAGGCCATTGTGTTGTCACGGAGGAAAAGCCCGGCCCTTCACGCCTTCCCCAAAACCCTGTGCATTTCCTGTGTCAAATTTATCATTTACCACGAAAAGCACGAAAACCCAGCAGATGAAATTCTGATAAAATGGTGAAAAGCCTGCTCAGAATGCACGGAAAGTCAGATCATAACTCATGCCAGCTGTGAAATCACTGGCTAACAAACGACCACGTCAACTGACGTTTCCACCAAAACAACTGTAAATGTGAATGTACCTCAAAAAACATCTGGATAGCCTTAAAACAAGATGAAATTAACAGCATACAAAATAATGCCATATCTAAATATACCTCAAAAAAATATAGTTTTTTTTCATGCACAAAAATTTAAATATCCTTAAAAAAAGATTAATTAACAGGCTAAGATAAAACATCTGATTTAAAAAATTTTTACAGATGTGCCAGTGGTAAAAAATAATACACAAAATAATGATATCTGTAAAAATAGCTTTGAAATAAATGTAATACATTTTCATGAAAAAAATCTAAATATCCTTAATACAAGATTAAATTAGAAGCATAATAACAACATGCTCAGTAATGGTATATGTAAATAGGCCTCAAAAAATATAGATTTTTTTTTCATGTACAAAAATCTAAATATCCTTTAAACAAGATGAAATTAACAGAATAAGATAACAAAATACACTTACATATCTGCCAGTGGTGTAAAATAACATACAATATAAAGGTATATGTAAATATACCTCAAAAATATAGATTTTTTTCCAAAAAATAAAAACTGAAATATCCTTAAAACAAGATGAAATTACCAGCATAGGATAAGAAAACACGATTTAAGATATGTAGAGATCTGCCACAAAAAAAATCACTCTCTGAAAACAGGCCAACAGTTTGCTATCAAGCAAAACTACTTAGGATATTATTTTATGTAATCTGGAAATTATGTTAAGAAGTATGAATTGAATTTTATGATGATGATGTTTAGATATTTTCTCTGAAAAAACAACAAAAAAACAACATATATATATATATATATATATATATATATATATATACTGTATAAGGTCAAGATAGTCATATAGAATGTGATTGTAATTTTTTTGCAGTTATTAGTACCACAATAAAATTGCGGCAACTTGAAATGACCCTTCATTTGCATTAAAATAAATAATTAAATTAAATTAAAAATAAATCTTACAAATTACATTAAATAAAACTAAAATCATATAATAATTATATTATAATATTGTTATTATATATTACCACATGGTTTTATGGTATTAATAATGAATGCAGTAACTATTTGCAGTAACTATGCTATTTAAGTGGAAAATACAGTCAGCAGAGTACAATTTTTATGTTTCTGTTCTGACAGTCAAAACAAGGAGTGCAAAATATATGCAGCCCTTGAGAGGGGGAGAGAGATAGTGTGTGACAGAGAGGGAGAGAGAGAGAGAAAAAGAATGACAGAGCGAGAGAGAGAGAGAGAAAGAGAGAGAGAGAGAGAGACAGAAAGATAGAGAGAAAATGACAGAGCACGAGAGAGAGAAAGAGAGAGTGTATGAGAAAGCGAGAGAAAGAGAGGTGTACTGATGAATACTAAGAGAAGAACAGCAGCGATGTGTCTTTAGTTTGAGAACGACCTTGCGGTCCATCAAATGAGACGAGACGGGCCGTTCTGAGCGTGAATAATGGCTCATTTTACAAAACGCCTTTTCTTTATTTTTTAAAACGTCTTTATGTATAGTGCATCAATATTACAGTTACGGGTTAGTGATTTTTTTTGTGCTTAATTCCTCAAATCATGTGTTTGTTGAGGAGAGTGTGCAGTTATTTTACTAAGTGATCAGACGTACTGTTTTCACCTTCTGGATCAGAAAACAGGTAAAAAAAATTTTTTTTACAGAAATTCACTCTGAAGGAAAGACCAAGCCATATCTTTGATTTGGGTCACATAGCAACACACTAACAATCATTCATAACTCCCCAGCAACCACACAGCAACACACTCACAACTAGTCAGAACACTTTAACAGCCGTATAGCAACATGCTGGCAACTACTCAGAACAACCTAGCAACCACATAGCAACATGCTAACAACTACTCAAAACACTATAGCAATCACACAGCAACACATCTACAACCATTCAGAGCAGAGCACTTTAGCAACCACATAGTAACACATTAACCATCATTCAGAACTCCCTAGCAACCACATAGCAACACACTTACTACTATTTAGAACTCCATAGCAACCACATAGCAACACACTTATAACTCCCTAACAACCATACGGAAACACACTGCTCCATAGCATCCATACGGCAACACAATAAAACTCAGTGAGAACGTCTCAGCAACCACATAGAAACACATCAACAAGCAGCCACGTCAGTGTTGCCAAGTCCACACTTTTCCCATGGAACTGGGCTACTTTCTATACTGTTGCTGCGGGTTGTTTTTTTTAGACCGCAACTTGAGGTGACCCCACCCTCTCGACCGAGGTGGAACTGGAAGAAGGAACGTGATTTTGGAGGGATTCTGATAGCCATTTACTCCCGGAACACGAGTGGGCGTTTTGGTCATGATTGGGTTAGTTTTGAGTACCAGTTGGGCTTGTTTTGTTACGCAGACCTGGCAACCCTTGCCCCAATCCTCCAGCAGATTCCCTGAGTTTTGCCAGGGAATGCATTATTTGCTTTTCATAAAATGAAAAAAACTAACACATATATAAAAAACATCGGCGAGAGTAATGTGGAGGTGTTTCCATTCGGCATGAACATTTTTTATTTTTCTGATGGATGTTCTATAGGAGATATTTAGGCGTGTGTATTTTCAACAAAAAGAAAACGTTTCTCGTCATCCTTCCCATGAGCGGCGTCAGATGATGGAGAGGGGCCTCCTCTCCACGGCACTGTTACTAGGGAACCAGAACTGGACCTCTCTCAAGTTTCTCTAGACACTGCAGAGCTCAGGGAAAAAAAAAAAAGCCAGTGTTTCCTTTGGCAGCGGCGCTACTTTTTCTAACCTTCCCAGAGTAAGAGAGACGAGAGAGACGAGCAGCCGGGTGACCCAGGGAGGGGGAGGAAGGGCAGGCCTGCTTTTCCACCCTTTTCCCCTGCTAGAGTTCAGGAAAAATGTCTCTCCTGTCCACATGCTTTTACGCACCCCCCCCTCCTCCTCCAAGGTGTGCACCCCCCCCCCAAAACCCCGGCCTGTTCTCAGAGGAACAACGACCTCATCCAAACCACATGTCTTTACACTTTCACTGCCTCCAAAAAGAGAACGACATTAAAAACAGACAATCAAGGATGGAAACTGACTCCTTACAGGCTCATTCCTTAGAAAATCTAACAATGTCTAAAAACATCAGAAAAGAGATCTCTTTCAAATCTCAACTGCTTCTCCAAGAAAGCAACTAGATGGAATAGAAAGGAAATGGAAGCATTTTTATTCCTTCTAAAAAAGATCCCAGTATTTTTATTCTGAAAAAAAGATCCCAGTAATGTCTCAAATGGTGCTCAGATTTGCCAAGTCTGTAATGAAAAGATCTCAATATGAATATATTGAGAAATGATATATCACACAAATTATTACAAATTAAAAATGGATGGAAACAGCCTCCTTGCAGGGAAACCAGACTATATCTAAAAATATCTAAAAACAACAGAAATGAGAGCACAATGAGATCTCTTTCAAAACTCAACTGCTTCTCCAAGAAAGCAAACAGATGGAATAGAGAGCAAATGGAAGCATTTTTCTCCTCTGAAAAAGATCCCAGTAATTTCACATGAAAACATTTCTGAACAATGTCTCAAAGGTGCTCAGATTTGCCAAGTCTGTAATCAAAAGATCAATCAATATATACTTAAAGACAAAAATTTGAATTACAATTAAAAACAGACAATCAAGGGTGGAAACCAAATCCTTGCAGGCAAATCAGATTCTGCTCATTTCAGAAAATCTAACAATATCTAAAAACAAAAGAGATGGGAGCAAAATGAGATCTCTTTCAAATCTCAATTGCTTCTCCAAGAAAGCAAACAGATGGAATTAGAAAGAAAATAGAGGCACTGCCTTAAGCTTTATCTCCTCCCTGTAAAAAGATCCCAGTCATTTCATATGAAGAGATCTCAACAATGTCTTAAAAGATCTCAATATAAACTCAAACACAAAAAAATTGAATGATTTTAAAAACAGACACTCAAGGATGGAAACAGGCTCTAGAGTTTACAGGGAAAGCAGACTCAGCTCGTTCCTCACTAGAAAACACTATATCTAAAAAAGAAATAACAGAAATAAGAGCAACAATGATATCTCTTACATACATTCCAGTCATCTCATGAGCTTCAGATGAGATCTCAACAGTGTCTCAAACAGTGCTCAGATTCACCAAGTCTGTAATGAAGAGATCTCAATATGAACTTGAATTATATTAAAATCAAGGATGGAAACAGACTCCTTACAGGAGCTGGCTCATCCCAGCTCCTAAAAGAGCAAAATAAGATCTCTTTCATATTTCAATTGTTTCTCCTATATGGCACTATGAAATGGAGAGTAATTGAGTCCTTTGGTTCTCCAAAGACAAATAAGATGAAATGCAGAGAATCAAGGTTGTCTCCTTCAACTTACAGGCAAATTAGATTTAACTCATTTCTTATCAGAAAATGGTGGTATATTTTTGTTAATAAGTATAAGAAATGAGAACAATATGAGGTCTCTTTCACATCTCAGCTGCCTCTCTAAGAAAGCAACAGGATAAAATAGAGCAAATAGAGGCTTGTCTTAAGAGTTTTCCCCTGAAAATCCTTCCTCCTTTCAAATGAGATCTCAGGTGTCTCAAACAGTGCTCAGACTTGTAATCAGAAGATCTTAATATAGTAATCAAACAGACAATCAAGAACTGAAATAGACTCCTCGCAGGGAAGCTTACCTCTTACCAGAAAATAATGATTAGAAAAACACATGATCACAGTATCTAAGAATAATGGAAATCAGAGAAAAAAATATATCTTTATGATAACCCATGAGATGAGAACATTGCTTAGAATTTTCCTCATGAGTTTCTGAAGAGATCCCAAACGGTGCTCAGATTTGCAAAAGTCTGTAATCACAAAAATCTCAATATGAAATCAAACATTTCTCATCTAATTGTCAGAGAATGGAAAGCTTTGAGCTGCTATCTGTGTCAAAGGAATAGTTCAGCCAAAAATGAAAATTCTGTCATCATTTATTCATCCTCAAGTAGTTCCAAATCTGTATGAATTTCCTTTTTTTTGCCGAACACAAAGGAAGATATTTTGAAGAAAGTTTGTAACCAGGATGTTTTGGGTCACCATTGACTTCCATTGTAGGAAAAAATTAGGAGAAACAGTGTTGATTTAATAATAACGGAAATCAGAGCAAAATGAGATCTCGATTGTTTCTCCTGGACAGCAATGAGATAAAATATAGAAAAAATCCAAACAAGATTCATTATCTTTGAGAAAAGACCCCAGTAATCTCACATGAGTTTCAGAAGTGATCTCAACAACAAAACTGTGATCAAGTCCGCAATACAAACATTTGTCATCCCACTCTCTGAAGATCACAATTATTTGAGCTGCTATTTGAATTCAATTCTATTTCTTTTCATTTCTCTCATAGAATTGTAGGAGAAACATCTGAGACTTTGTAATGCTTAAATGCAACAAATGAGAACTCCATTAAACCTTGAGTGATGAACGAGCAACCTCTGCATAAAATCTCCCTTCGAGTATGTGTTTAATTCATTTTTAATGAGTCTTAGTTTTATAATCTTATTGTTTTATAATCTTAATTTGAATAACTCTCTCTGTTATTTTTACTCCTTAGTTAAAAATTTGGGAAGCGACAAAAGGAATATTTAAATGTAACAAATGAGAACTCCATTAAACCTTTTGAGCGATGAATGAGCAACCTCTGAACAATAAAATCTTCCTCCGAGTAGGTGTTTTAATTGGTTTTTAATGAGTCTTTTTTAAACTTCTTTTCAAATAAAAAACATATATTTTTAAATTTGTTTATACTTCAAACAAACAAAAATGCCTAATTTAAAAATACACTCTCTTAATTTTCACAGGAAGACAAGACATAAATGCTCATTTAGAATGTTTTTGATGGTATCAAACCATATGGTTTTGCACATTTGAAGGAATACTGTGCTATACATTAACAGTGCTGAAAACACAAGGTACAAATCCTCAGCAATACCGTGTTACTTTTGGGTGTCCAGAGGAGAGCACAGACAATCACAGCAGAGAGTTTTCCCCTAAAAGTGCTCCTTCCCCACCGCCTACGATTTCTCTGTCTCTCCTCTGGCTGACTGCTGCTTAACTCAGCTGCACGCTCACAACTGCAGTGGAGCAACACAGGCAGCCAGAGAAAGAAGACAATTATCCTCAATATCTGTCACTCACATGACAGCACAGCTTCTCCTAGCCACGCTTCAACAGATGCAGGTGGGGGAACAAAGAGGTTTGGGCTGCTGCTTTTAAGCAAACTCTCTCTCTGTCTTTCTCATTACCTGGCCCATTTGCATGCAGACTGTCAAACAAAGGTGTTGATGGGGAAAGATACGAGAAGAAAGGAGTAAAGATTCTGTATACCGCCTCTGTGTGTGTCTGTTTACGTGGGTTTGGGCTTTTGCAGGCGGTATGCGCGCTACAAGCAAGTACAAGCGTTTTGTCGTCGCGTATCACATGCACAGTTCCCTCCAAATCGATCACCCACAATGCATCTTTTTGCACCCACGATTCACGAGTAAAATCCAGACCCCTGTGTGCACATAAAGACACATTTCCTTCATACACAACTAGGAATCTGCTAATAGACATTAACTAGTTTCAAAGGTTAAAAATGGTGAATTTAACACAAACCCATTGAAATCCCTAGTTTATTTCCAATGCGCAATTTATCATATTTTTCAGCTATTAATATATTTGACAGCTATAGCCTGTGACATGACTTGATTGTATTAAAGTGACTTCCACATTTCCTAGCAACAAGAACTGGGTCTATCAACAATAAAAGTGAAAATGTGATGCAATCACAGCCAATCAAACATATTTGAGGTTTAATATACATTAGAGGATCATAATCTTCCCTCCGAAATCAAAATTAAGCGAGTTTATGTTTAAAAGAAGAAAAATGTCTGCCAATTGGGTAAGAAAAATAATACGGGAAAACAACTTTATTTTATGCAAAAGTGCATTTTTTAATACTTTTATTGATTTTACTTCTCAAATATCATGATTTAAGAATGTTTAGATATATGTACTGGAAAACAAGGCAAAAATATGAAGAAAATACATGCATGGTACTAAAGCTGCCATGCCACTGAATCTGCAAACTTACAACCGTTATGACGAGACAAAAAGCAAAAAAAAAACAAAAACAAAATGATCTTTCTTTACATTTGCATTATCATGAAGTTATTTATTATGCTAACCTGAAGTATACTGCAAAAAATAAATAAAGTTTTTTGTTTGCTTGTCTTTTAGTTTTAGACTTTTGATTTGTTCCAAATTTTTATATTTTGTATTTTTATATCCTTAAAACAAGATAAACTCTATAATCAATTATAATGTAACATTTTACTTGCTAACATGCAGCACAGTGCAAAAAAAAAAATCATGTTATTAACTGATATTTATTTATGTATTTTAATTTCCAGTTGGAATGTAGCCTTGAAACCAGATCAATTACTTGGCAGGATATTAAGATCCATATTCACATGCACTAGCAGATTTTGAACACGTTTATTATTAAAAATCTGACAAAACACTCAAATTCAAGACGGTTGAGATAGTTTAACTGGAAAACAAGCCTAGGATGTTTGCAGTGCACTCCGCACTGCTAATGTGTGTGATGCATTATGCAAATTCAAGCTAGGACTGAAATATCTCCCCTTATAGTTGTTCAAACAAATTATAATCACCTGAAACGTGTTTACTGGCGTCTTGGAAGCGCACAGGAAGACAACGCTGCCATCGCAATTTCTGGGCTGAATTTAGCAGGTATGTAAATATGTTTGCTCAACCCTCGTGATTGGGCTGCGTACAGTGAGATAGACAATGCTCCGCGCTGCCTTTATTCATTAATGGCAGCTTTTGTTCCTGTAAACAACATGAATATTTAATCCGTCCTAAGATTCCCTCTTGGTTAATGAATGTGTCTCAACCAGCGCGCCAGGCTCTCTGGGGACGCGGGCCGCCGGGAACGGTTGCTAAGCAGTCACCGCGAACGTACTTCACTCTTTCATGAGCAGCGCGAGCGTTCTGCACCGCGGCTCGGATCCCGCACACGCATGCGTGACACGCTCCGACCCTCCGCGGCTGCCCCGCGGGGAACGCGCGGCGAGATAGACGCGAACGCATCGCGACACCTGACTGCGCTGATGTCACTTCCCGCGCGCGGAAATCTGCTGCGCGTTAGCGCGGTTTTGCAACCGGTTTACGACCGAATCGAAAGGTTTGCGAGCAATTAAGGGTTATTTATTTGCACCCCTCTCTCTCTCCAGTACATGAATGCCACATGTTCCTCCACACACAGGCGCGGGGAGACAGAGAGAGGATCACGCGCACGCTTGCAGACAGACAGACACTCGTAAACTTGCGCGTCTCCGTGCGCAATTGGTCCACAGGGAGAGAGCAGCGATCTTATGGAGGAACCCACGCCAGACCCTGCCTCAAGCAGGCTTCCAGCTGTTGTCAATTACTGCCACTTTAACGGCGCGTTAAACACACAATGGCCAATGAGGCGCTGCCACCCGAGTCACTATTTAACTGCAACACGGCCATTAGCTGATCCTGAGGGCCCGGCGCCTGCTGCTTTACCTAGCGAGGCCCAATTTAATGAAATTAAAGCTCAACTCCCTTTAATAGCCAGGTTCCCCGTCATAAATTCATTAGCCGCTGATGAGTATCTTCCCGTTACGTTTTAACGCGAGATTTACAGTCGCCTAATGAAAACCATCAAGGGTTTAAGGAGCTCGTCTCATTAGGGAGGGATTTTTAATAGACAAACAAAGACGGGGTAATTGCCGCGGGAGCTCACGTTTTTACCGGGGGTTGCTTTCTCCTCGTTTTTCTCGCGTTCAGAAATCAGCCTGCGCCAATTACTCCGGGTAACGTAATGAGCGCCGCTGTTGACTCAGGTGAGCGCAAATGAAAGGCTCCACACACTACTGCCCTTCAGGCCGGGGATTCAATTTCTCTCATCTGTTTTGCCGTTGTCGGTGTGTGCGCGTCGGGGGTGTAATATATATGGACGGGGGCAGGAATGCCGCCCCCCCTCTTCCCCTGTACCCCAACGTCTCAAATATCCTCAATGTCAAACATGGTGGGCTCCAAAAATACCTCTCTGTGCACGGTCTCTGCTTCCAGTGGATGTCCATCTATAGGTCTGTCCCTCGCAATAGCGGCGCTAATGTAAAACATCATCGCTAATCTTACGCGGGCGCTTCTTAACAAAGCGACTGTCACCATCTTTTAAAGGTGCTGTGGTTTTCAACTGGTGGCTTAAAACAATAAAATGCAACTAATCGTGAGAGATTATAGAAGAAATATAGTTTTGATATTTTATATCATGCACTTTATATGTTATTTGTATTTTTATTATAATCAAAACAAAACAAAGCCGAAAAAATGGTCAATTAACTTAAAGTTGTGCATCAAACAAACCGATATCAACGTGGACATGAACAAAACTACTTTGAGTTCACTTAAAATTACTATTATTATTATTATATTACACATTTTTTATTTATATTGTATTAATATGAATACTAAAATTCAATTAATCTTAAAATTAGCATAATATTAAAATGGATAGTGTAATATAATAATCAGTAATATTAACGGAAAAATTAAAGATAATTGTTATAATTTTTATTAAAATTACTAAACTAATTAAAACCATTACTATTACTAATTAAATTATATTGAAATGAAAGTATTATTGAAATTGTATTAATATTAACACTAAAGTTTGTTAAATTAATAATATTAAAGTGAAATAATATTAAAATGGAGTGTTTTAATATTACGTTTAGTAATATTAATACTAAAATTTATGCTAAAATTCATATAATATTAAAAGGAAATATTAAAATTGAAATTGTATTAATATTAAAAGTTAAAATTAATATTTATCAATATAAGATCAATGTATTCATTCACAGTTCGTAATTTTATTGCTGTTTTTGAGATACCAGTCCCAAAGCAACCACTGTCATCGAGTGTCCCGTTAAATGCTAAAGCATCTATCGTTGAGTTTGCTGTCGCCAGTGACGGACAAGATTTGTGCTTTGACAGATGACATCGTGCAGTATATCAGCAAGTGTTTTCTCAAAGCGGACAGTGAGATGGGACCCCTGCTGCCAACACACGTGCACCGTTCACTCATTCTGATGATCCACCTCTGCATATGAAAGAAGTGAATCACAAAATGCGATGTAAGTCTCTGAGCTTGTGACTCGCATGCTACCATCAAGATACAACATCTAGACTCCGCTGCCTCCCAAACACACACACACACACACACGCCTCTGGGCTGCCCATCATCTTCATGTTACTCTCTCAGACGGCTAACATAAACAGATTGTCTAACTGCAATGAAAACATACTGCACCGGCCAGTGTGTGTCTGAGAGAGAGACAGGCTCTTCTTTCAGTCAGAGACGACCTGAACGCCATACACTCCAGACCACCGTCTGCAAGACCCCAAAAGCACAAATCAAATACCTTTACGTTTATTTCTCTTACCTCGCTTGCAAATTGTTTTATCTTCTTTTAAGCAAAAATGGAACCAAATTTAGGATCGTTTATGCTTAAAACAGGAAGCTGTCTACCAGTGGGGAAGAAAAATAATTGAAAAAAGATTAGCTGTCTGAAAACAATATCTTAAACAATTTTACTTCTAATTTCTCTGGTTTTAAGGATGCTTAGAGAATGACAATTAATTTAGGAGAAAAATACATTAAAAACAGTAAAAATGATGTGACATTTTATTACGATTTTAAATAGGTTTTTTCTATTTGGAGTTATTTTAAAATGTAATTTATTCCTGTGATCAAAGCTGAATTTTCAGCATCATTACTGCAGTCTTCAGTGTCACACGATCCTTCAGAATCATTCTAATATGCTGGTTTGAGCTCAATAAACATACATTTATGTTTAACAGAAAGTTAAAAGACCAGCATTTATTTGAAATAGAAACCTTATCATTAAAGGCCTAGAGTGACTATCACTTTTGATCAATTTAATGTGTCCTTACTGAATAAAAGTATTCATTTCTTCATGCACCGAATTTGGGTTATGGCATGCAACAGTAGTCTGTCTGCTGCAATATATGCAAATAACGAGCAGGAGGTTTTTGGATGTAAAATAAAACTTATTCCAACGCTGCCCTGAGGCCCCCACCAATGCATCAATCAATAGGGAGTGTGTCCTCCACAGCGCCTGAGTGAAAATCCAGACATGAGCTAATGCTGGAGAAATATACACAAAAGGCTTAGAGCGAGCAGACACACACACACACACTTGGAAAGCTCTGTGGTGACGTTTTACGACTGCCTCGCATTAATAAACAAAATAAACAAATATACAAATGGTCAGGAACTGTTTTCACGAGGCATGAACCAACACATGAGGTAGTAGTTTGTTCACGCATTTGGAATAAACTGACGCTGGACGCTTTGTGTTTAATAACCCATAAATGCATAAACCACACTATAAAACTTCAATAATTTTTTTTCTGTATCACGAGATCTGCCAACCAAAGGGCTTTAGCTGTTTTACAGTAATATGACCTGTAAAACATTGTGTATACAAACCAGTTACAATAACTATAGACTGTGAGGCTGCAAAACTTGCTGACGTGATCATCACAACTGCCTGATTGTTTATATCACAAAATGTAACTATTATCTCAAAGCTCTATATATAAGTATATCTAACTTCATATCACACACATACAGTAAACTCAAGTGAAGCAGTATATAATGTTACAAACCTCAGCTTGATTGTTTACCGTTGCAAAATACAGTATTATATCTATTTTTCTCACAATTCTATATATAAATTTAGATATTTAAGTATATCCAACTGTATTTGCAAACAGAGTAAACTCACAAAGCAGTATATGCTAAAGCAAATATTGGCTGCTTCATTGTTTATATTGTCACAAAATGTAAACTGTTATCGCCCAGGTCTACAGTATATAGCGATATTTAAAACATTAGGAATTAAATTGCAAAAAAAATAAATAAATAAATGTTTTTCCCTTGTGCATTCCAGTTAATCTCAATCAAACTGCAGTTGGATTATCTTGATTTAAGTAAAAAAATATATATATAAATGAATACAACTAACACAGTAAAAAAACACGATAACATAAAGAAATATGATTTTTGAACATTTAAATATAACTTAGTTTGCAAATAAACTTCATATATAGCCACAATTCTATATATATATATACTTCATCACACAGCTCGGTTGGATATTCAAGTATATATAAGTACACTGTATATAATTGTATCCAACTTTATTCACATGCATACAGTAAAACTGTAGAAAACCATATATATAGCAAAGATTGTGATTTTTAAGGTCAATTGTTGGATATACAAGCCCAACTTTACTCACACTTACATTTTATATAGCAAGTTTCAGCTGCTTGATTGTTAAATTTAAACTATTAAAAGCACAGATCTATATGTAACGTTGGATGTATGGGTTTATCCAGCACTATATAGTACACACGGATAGCAATATTTAATATATAGCAAATACAAAGTAAAATACAAAGACGAAACAATCTTGTCAGGCATATTTACAAGAAAAATCAACATTATTTATGACACATTAAAATACAAATTACTTTCACCCCAAGAACTAATTAGTTGTAATTTTACGTTTTTAAAATTTGCCAATATAGGTTTTACCCATTTGTCAGTAAGATTTTTTTACTCTTTTAAAACAAAGTAAAATTTAATATGATTCCTTATTCTTTTATATATTTCAATATGTACAAGTCAGAATGAGCAAGTTGTTTGAACAAATTTTGACATTTTATTCTCTAAAAACTTATTTGAAACCTTAAAAAAATACATTTTACTTACATTTAATGTGCTTTCTATGGACATAAATCACTTTTGTGCAGTTCTTTGATCCTTATATAGTTAACTGACATGGGCAATAGCAAATCTATTGCTTGACTGTTTATATCCCAAACAAACAAACAATATTCTCTTTTCACCTGGCTCTGTATAAATTTAAGTAGCTATATCCAACTGTATTTGCATGTAGCCTACTCACATAAAACATAAAACCTACTTTAAAGCAAATCTTAACAACAAATGTTTACATCAAAATGCAACTATATTATCGGTCTTCTCTGCTAAACATTAAATATTTTCAATAAAGTAAAATCTGATTAACTTGACTTACTTGAAACAAATGGTGCAGGGCCAGTTAGATTTGAATTTAAATACTTGCAGAACATTATTTTGCTACCAGGTCTCATGGCATAGACGTACCTTGGTGCACTTTTTAGCGAGCCATGAAATATGAGCCCGATCTCACCGCAATTCATACATGTTTTACGAGGTGGTGGATTCATACAAATTTGTACGACCTCACTTGTACGAATTCATAAAATTTAAGCTACACTGCAAAAAATGCTTTCTAAGACAAGTTTTTTTGTCTTGTTTCCAGCCAAAATATCTAAAAATTCTGAAATCAAGAGGAATTTTCTAGGCAAGAAAAAATTACTGACTTGTTTTTAGAAGAAACAAGCTAAAATTAAGTAACTTTTTGTTTAGAACAAGCAAAATAATCTGCCAATGGGGTAAGCAAAATATTCTTATTTCAAACAGAAAACAAGATTATTTTGCT
>JAUCMR010000088.1:98993-131479 GCA_032357425.1 Enteromius argenteus
CTTGATTTGAGAATTTTTAGATATTTTGGCTGGAAATAAGACAAAAAAACTTGTCTTAGAAAGCATTTTTTGCAGTGTAAATCATAAGTATTTTACGAGTTGCCAATTTGTATGACTTTGTACAAATGACTTACACCTAACCCTGCCCCTAAACCTACCCATCACTGTGGTTTAGACAAATCGTACGGGTGAGGTCGAACGAATTAGCCACCTCGTACGAAAGCCTATGAATTGGTCACAAGACTGTGTGGAAATACGTACCAACAAGTACATATCATTGCAGTTTCCAAAAGAAATTAACACTAGAGGCAGTGAAACCCAGACACCTTTTATTCCTTTTCACACAAATTTACAGAGTTTCAATTAATAAAGCATAATTTTCACACAATAACTTGAAGAATATCATGTTATGACTTTTAAAAACAATTTTAATATGCTGGGATATTTGAAAAGTGCTGCTTTTGAGCGTTATCATCACACATATCTAGCTTCATATCTATATGTTTTCATAGACGGTAGGATTGTTCGGTAGCTCACGGAGTACAGAGATGTATTTGAGAGAAGAGGAGCTCCGGTTCAATCCTGTGTATCTACGGTTCGATAAAACAGTTCAAATCTGTCAAAAAAGTTGAAATGACACAGTTGCATCAACAAATGCATTTTTATATTTATTTTTAACACTTTCGGGTAGGTTTAGGGTTGGATTTGGTGTAGGGCATATTTCCAACACGATTTAGCAACAGTCCACGGATATTTTAATTCTGAACCACTGCAATATGTACCTATATCAACGTAATAAAAACGTGCTAGGGCTCACATATTCCACTCAGTGGACATTTCTCTTTGAAACAGTTTTGCACAAAACGTGCACAGAGGTACATATTTTTATGAGACCAGGTTGTTATTTTAATACACACATGAGGCAAAACAACTTTTCTAAACCCTGCCAGGGCCTCTTGAGTGTTCCCATGTCCTGCGAGACTCAGTCAGTGTGTCGCGTCTGAGATCATCGGTGCCACATGGGTCAGGTTTATTTCAGAAACTTTAGTCCCCGTGGAAGAAATCCGAGGCATGTGCATCACCAGTGTTGTGGGTGTATTTATGAGCATGATGTACACCGGGTATTTTTGGCCTAGCATGAGGACAGAGCGAGCGCGAGTAGAGGGTGATGGTTTCAGGGACGAGGAGTGGGGGCTGCTGCTCAGCGCCCGGTTAATTTTATCTAACGGCCCGAGCACAATCAAAACGAGAGATTGACTCGTCGTGAAGAAGTGAGGGCCGGTGTCAAGGATACGGAGTGAGAGCGAGCGAGAGACAGAGAGAGAGAGAGAGGCTGTTTGTGATTAATCTGGCTGCATTGCATCACCGCCCTCCGGAGCAGCCAACTGGAGCACCCAGCGAAGAGAGTGCTGTCTATTCTGAGAGCGGAGCCTCATCTTGACGCCAGCCACCGCCGTCTTATGACTGCCACTAAACACCAGTCGCTCTCGGGGTTTCAGAGCTTGGACGATGACCTCATCAGGGCCATTACACAACACTTAACACCTATCGACCAGCACACCACCAGTGCCACACATTTGCTTTAATGGCAGCGGTCTGGAGCTCCATATTCGATATTAATTAGGTTGGCCAAGTACTGTATGTACTGTATGCATGGTGTATACTGCAGCAATAGCATGAATAGGACAGTAGAAAGGCTTACTACTATAGTACACTCTCAGAAAAAAGGGTTCTTAATTGTTAATGACTGAAATCATAAAATTTTGTTATTATTATTTCAGCTAGTTCTCAAGGAAGCATTTTTAAAATCATTTTAAATTTCATTTAGTTTAACTTGCAGTACTAAAATAGCTAAAATAAAAATGAATAAAAACAATATAGAAAAAAAATAGCATTACCTAAACTTTAATTGAAAACTTAAACTTGAACTGATTCATAATACTAATACAAACTATAGTACGCTCTCAGTGATACTAAAATAACTCTGGCATAATATACATATACATAAGTACTTTTTAAAAGGGTACCGTTTTGCACCTTTTTTCTTAGAGCATATAGCATGCTTTTCTGAATGTAACCAAACGGCTAAATTTAAATTAATTGATTTGCGTTAATTGCAGCAGTCTGTAGGGTGGATATCTTTGATTTGTGTTTTAAAATAAAGCTTTACTCACGGACCATTATAATTCTAGCTTACTATTTACAGTGCACTCTACTATAATTTAAAAACAGGAAATGAAATTTCAAACAAACAAAATGCTACATTGTTCCCATATGACCTCATCATGCCACATTCAAATGATAATTCATTACTTTTGAAGTAAAAATGATAATTTTTCATATTTTAAGTGTATATTTAAGTCTAATTTCATGTAGCTTTGAGCACACACATGATTGTAAAAGTATATTCAAAGGATGTTTAGAAAAAACATTTTTTTAGCTACAATTCTGGGTTGTCTGTGATGTCTGTTCTAATTGAAATGCCATTTAAATATGGTTAAGTTTATAAATATATCAGTCATAAACAATTATACCATCTGACACCACCTCTGTACCATGGTACACCACATGACTCCTCCAGCACTGACAACCTGACCACCAGACCAGAGCAGATCCTGGAGGAAAACCACACATCCACATTAAATCACTTAATACAGAAAGAAAGAAAACCAAAACATTTTAATCAGCAATTGATGCTTTTCTGAACACTGTTAAACAGGACTAAATTTATTGAAAGAAGGAAGGAAGGAAGGAAGGAAGGAAGGAAGAAAGAAAGAAAGAAAAACAAACATAAACTTACAATTCTGAAAAACAAAAAAGCTGTTAAACTCACCGTTGCATGTTATTAACTCACAAATAAAACAAAAATATAACAGAAAAATTAGCAATACTGATAAGAAATGTCCAAATTGTGAGAAAAAAATTAGTGTATGTGTACTTAAGAAAGTACTGTAATGTAATGTTACTACATGGGGAGGGGTAGAGTCCTTGCACACCGAGTCAGAAATTTTCATATGTGGGTTTTTGTTTTTTTTCCTTATTAGTCATCCTTTCCTATCAAAATGCTTGCTACGGATGCAGAAAATTGAACCTAATCGGATTTTTTTTAATGATCGATGAACGTTTTGGAGGCAGTGTGTAAATGTGACTGACACAACGTGAGGCTGGATTTATTTTTTTTACGTGAAAATGTGGGACTCAGTGTGCAATAGCCTTTAGTTCGAAGTTATTACCCAGTTTTGTAATTACTATAATAAGTGTGTAGTATATACATGTGGAACAGGACTGAAAGAAAGAAAGAACCCCACCAGGAATTGATGGGATGGTGAAAGTGTCTCTATATGACAAGTGGTTGACATCAGCTGAAAAGGAAAGACAAAGATATTTAGAATAATGTGCACTGAGAAATCATTCAGGATGAGGAACTCAGAAAATACATAGTTAATTTTAATGTTGAGTTGCACAAGATGCACACCAGCTTGTCATGTTGTCCTGTTCCGAGTCAAATTCAGAAGTGTTTTGGTGATTCAGTGTCTCACGATTTCAGCAGTGGAATCTACACACACACACAGCCCTTGGCTAAACTCTAAATTAAAGACCTGGCGATGTACTCTCCTCCTTTGAGGCGAGCAGCTAATGAAATGGAGCCTCTGAGCCCCAGAGCGCTGGACACAGAACGACACCTGACACTCTCTGTGCTGCTTTACTGTCTGTCTCAGCGCTGCTGTAAATACCAGCATTATTGAACAGAAGTTTCATCAGAGAGTGACCACGCTTCACACCGCATCATTCCACTGCCCTTTAATGCCAGATCATTTTACAAACACTCAAATCATTATATCAAATGTTTGTATGGTGCCTGAGTATTTGAATTGGAACTGAGGGAGCAAACATGATGCAGCAGTCCAATTAGAATGTAAAAGGAAGAAGAATTTAAATTAAATGAAATTCAAAGAAAAGAAAAGTTTGTCGAGATAATGTTTCAAAGTTGACTTTCAAAATGCCTTAAAGTTTGAAGTTCCTTTATAATCTAAATGAATCTTTTCTAAGGTAAATTCCTCTTCCTGTCATCCCAATTTGAAGTCGCAATGAAATGAAAGGAGCAACAAAAATGGCAAATAGTAATAAAAATGCAGCAATAAAAAGGTATTTGTGACTTTTTAAACGTACAATTTGGACTTCACAGTTCTGAGTTCATCTCAAGTTTTTCCTTGCAATTGCAAGTTCATATATCACAATTTGAACTTTTCATTTTAGAATTAAGAGTTTTTCTTTGGACTATGAACAAAAAAAACACACATATTTGTTCTTTCGAGCTGTTTTTGTCTTGTAAATGGTGCTTGATCTGTGCAGATTTCTCTCCTGATTTAGACAAGACAACCTTTTCCCTGAATAAAGCATTATCATGGATAAAGGACTCAAGTTTTTGCTGGAAACAAAGGTAGGTTAAAAAAAGTCTTGATGAATTTGTCTCTTACAAACATGCAGCTTTTCACTTTGTGAAAACAGTAATTGATGGACCAGAGTGGTGTGGATTATTGCAATTTTTATCAGCTGTTTGACGTCACCCTTTCACTGCAGAGCATCCATTGGTGAGCAAGTGATGGAATGCTACTGTATATTTCTCCAAATCTGATGAAAAAAATAACTCATCTGGACGACCGGAAGGTGAGTACTCTTTCAGATAATTTACATTTTTTTTGTGAACCATTGCTTTATGTATAATAAAAAACAAACCATATAAACAAAGTACATTTAATGCTACACCAATTCTGTGCAATGGTAAATATTTGTATCGCACAATAGGATTTTGAGAACTGAGCTGGTCTATTTTTTTTCCAGAGAGACTGCCGCATAAATCAAAGTAGCATTTATCTCAATAATATTACAGATAAAGCACAATTACCGGCGTTTGTTTGTTTGTTTGTTTGCGCTGCAGTCGGTGTAGGCTGTCATTTCAGTCCTCAGACTCTATTCCTCAGTGGATTCCAGCAGCTTACCGCGTTATCCTCAGGAGAGCTTCTCCAGGTCCCACTATAAATAGACCAATTAGAGCTGTTTTTCTGCGATGGGTGTGCGGTTTCTTACAACAGCCCACTCACCCGCAGGAGAGGGGTCATTAGCGGGGCTGTCACCGGCGGCAGGGCCACCAGCTCACCTGCTTTTTGGGAACGTTTCAATGCAATCAAGTCATTTTAGAAGAATTACTGCGAGTTGCATGCGTGGGCATGGATTGCCTATTAATTTGTTTCGAAATGCCCGTTTTACTCGTCTATAATAGATGTGTCCCCCGCTAGTGCGAGCGAATTAATTTAGCCAGCGCTGAGGGGAGTTTTACACCCCGAGACGGTATTACTTAACAGAGAAATCTGTCTCTTCCTCCGCCTCCCCATTGCCGCAGGACATCGCATAAGATGTGCTCTCACCCAATTTGTTTGCCTTTCTGCTTAATTGACTGCGCTTGATTGCTCCTGTTAAATCACTGAGAAGCTGTGAAGGAACTTCGGCCGGTTTTATCGCTTTGTTTGTTTATGACTGTATCGCCTGTATTTGAATAGCGCTGGAACGAGAAACCGATTCCCATTGGGATTACAGAAATCATCCCGATTCCCTCGGCTCCCATAAGGCTTGGCAGCTTTTTGATGGTTCCATTGTGCAGCGCTTCCTGGGTGCCGCAGACTGGCGGGGGCCGCACGGTTCTGAAGCATAAGACAGCCGCGCACCCGGAGCCCCAGAGCCGCAGGGCTGGCTGTCAAAACCGGCTGGTCGTCTGGGATTACTCCAGATTGGAGCTCATTAGCGTCCCGCTGAGAATCTCGCGCTAAATGGTATCAAGCAGCTATTTTAGACGAGGTAATCTTGAGAACGTGGTATATTGTGGCGCTTGAATTATTTCCCAGAGATCTGGCGGTCGAGCGAGAGGCGGGAAACAAAAGGTGAAACGCGTTGTTGGGAATCACAGAACGCAACAGTTGAGCGTCGCCGCTGTCAACATGTCACGCCGGTGCCAGTGGATTTAGCACTGTCTGCGGTTAAACGGATCGCCAGTTGATGGGAAAACACATACACTAAGGAAAAAATTATAAAAAATCCATATTTTTTGCATTATATAGTTAAATTGCTACCTCAAAAAAAAAAAAAAGGAATTTTTTGTCACCGTTTGACAGTTACAATAAATTCAGTACAAAAAAATAGGTACACCACCATTATATGTATGTTTAATAAAGTAAAAACAAGAACTTTCTAAAAGGAATCTCAGAACAGCCTGATCTGAGAAAGGGCATTTTAACAAAAAAAAAACTTTTCATTATTATAGGAAGAATGTGTACACATACACACACATTTATGTTTAAACAACTGAATTGCACTGAAATACACTATTGTATTATTTTTAAAGGGGTCACCGGATGTCTATTTTATAAATTGATATGATTCTTTAAGGTCTTAATGAAAAGTCTAACATACTTTGGTTATAATTTCTCAATGGTTGTTAAAAACATCTTTACCCTGTCAAAAACAACTCTTTGGCTTAATGAAACAACTCTTTTCATCAAGCCATTCTAGTCCCTGTCATTTTAAATGCTAATGAGCTCTGCCGACCCCACCCCTCTCTTCCGTGGAGTGACGAGCAGACTGTAAACATCAGCCGTGAAACTGGCTAACTAGTACATTATTAAGAAAGGCGATTTGCAAAGATTCATAAAAACCATTATACTCACTTCTTCCGTAGATAAAGCTGGATCGTGAATGATTTGCGTGAACATAGACGAATTTAGGCAGACCAGCCAGATTCAGCGCATCAGTAATCCTCTGCCTCTTCAGCGGCTCAGATGTCAGAAGTAAATGACGACTGCTATATTCATTATTATATCCAACAACAAAACACCTCAATCGCTTAATAGGAGACATCTTGTCTTCACCTGCACCAGAGTCAACACAATGATGGACTGATGACAGCTCATTCAGGGCGGGGCTAAGGACAGATGGTCTTGTCAATCAACTATCATGGGAGGAGCCTGTGCAGAACTACTTCATTCTGACAGGTATCTCAGAACAGCCTGATTGGAGAAAGGGGATTTTAAAATAGGAATTGGGTGGATTTTTATCATTATAGGATGGATGTGTACACACTTTCAACACATTTATGTTCAAAGAACTTGTAAAGTGAATTTTGCATCCAATGATCCCTTTAAAGAACATTGAAATGTTTTTTTTGGTTTTTTTTGAGTAACAAATGTATTTATTTAATTTTAATTACACACACATACATGCATACAAGTATGGTAAATGTGTTCAAGTTAATTAGTTTGTTGCCATTATATATTTTTCATAAATACAAAAAGTAGAAAGTAAAAGGTTTATTAAAGAAGGAAACACCTTTTAGAAAATTATTCTCTTCAGTTTTTGCAATTAAATATTTTGCTGAAAAGTTTATATTATATACATGTTTACTTGCATGGCTTTATCCATTAAACATGCTTTTATTGGTTGCTGAGAGCACTAGAAACCAGTAATAAACCAATGAATAAATTTCAATTTTTGAAAGTTTCTCTATATGTTTTTTTAAGTGCATTTAGCATTCTTCTTCTGAAATTCAGCAGTTGATAACCACTGTTTGCTAACATATTTCACCATCCCCGATTTTATATATTTATACTGCCGCATACAGTAACATAATTGTGTGTTGAATTATTTCCCAGGGATCTGAGCTGGGGAAACAAAAGTGTCATCAGTGGCGAGAGGTGAGACACGTTGTTTGTGATCACAGAACGCAACAGTTGAGCATCGTCGCTGTCAACACCACATCGGTGCCAGTGGATTTAGCGCTGTCTGCGGTTAAACGGATTGCTAAATGATGGGACAACACATACATCAAGGTGCTTCCCGTCTCACTGGACCTCAGCCAGGAGCAGACAAGACGGTGGAGCCGTGACCCTGAAACACGAGCGCCACTAATAGTCTAATTACACCAGCTACGTCAAGAGTGCACACACGGCAAACACAAGCGCTCTCATTGGAAGAGAAAGAGAGGAAATCCAACGCTGATCCGACCACCACCTCGCCACAATATGATCCCTTTTAAGCTCTTAGGCTTGATAGGATGCCAAGTGGCCCCGTGTCGAGTCCTTCGAAATAAACTGTGCTGAAAAGACAGGCACAGCAGGGTCACCAACTTGTGTTCAGTGATTCTCAACTGGTTTTGCTTCCAGGCCCTGATTTTATATATCAGACATCAAGCAGTGGCTGAATACTGTTTACAGTTGAAACACATTGAAATTTATTCATTGACTTTTTATTGGTTTCATGTCAATTGTTTCATGCTCTCAGCAGCCCAATAGCAAGAATAAAATATCTAAAACATATACCTACAAAAAGTATAAACTACATATTAACTCATTTGGTGCTCAACCCTGATTGTTTCATATTAGACATGGAGCATAAATAAATACAGAAATGTTTGTTGTTCAAAAGATTTCAGTTAGTTTTATTGGTTTATTTTATTGACTAGTTTACTGCACGTTCAAACCTATGCAAGTAGACCATGCAAGCAAATCTATATTTAGACTAAATATTTAGACTGAGTCATATTTTGAATTTCTTTTCTTCTCTTTCTTTTTGCAGCAAAATAATTAATTTCAAAAACTAAAGACACAAATTTCCTTTAAAAATATTTATGTTTATATACTTATATGCATGTGTGTTTGTGTATATTTACACATTATTTTTATATATACACATACATATATATATATATATATATATATATATATATATTAAACTTAAAATATTTTGCATTAAAAAGCCAGGAGCAAAACTACTGTTATTGGGGGGAGAGGAGGAAATAAAGCTAATAATTATTAAAAATTTTTGCATTATATAGCAACTAGAAAAAAATGCTACAGAAAAAAAAAAAAATGCATTAATTTTTTTTTTTAAAGCCAACAGCAAAATGAATGCATTTATCATTATCTTTCTTCAACTCACCAGCACTTGTGACCCTAGCAGGCTTAACCAACAAGACTTCTGTGGTCGACCACTTTTACCACATAAGACCATGATGGTCGACCAGCCTCGCCATCTTTTCTTTCCTGCAGGGAAGAAGAAACAGTTCAGCAGCGGCATATGAATAACCCCACATGTCAGGTGATATAAACTCATGCATGTCCCAATATCATTTCCTTTGATCTGATACGCCTAGTGCCGCAGACTTCCCTTCAGCTCGCTTCCCCCCAGCAGCGGATTGGCTTTCTCGCTCCGTAACAGCTCCTGTTTCAGCCCAAGGTCTCCAGCCTCCTTATCAGGTAACCTACCTGCAAAAAGTCACCCAGCAGAGTAAAGCCTGAACAGCGCAGACTCTGTTGTAAGGTAAAGCCTCGAGTCGATGCAAAATGCACAGACTCTAATGAGTGACCCAGTAGGGTAGCCATTAATTAGCTAAGATGGATAATTAGCAGTAATTAAGAGCGTTTTCACCATGTGCGTTTGTTATGTCGGGCATTGCGTCAGCTGAGCCAATTTGTAAAGGTTTGGGTTAATTATTTTAGAAAGCGAATCAGATACTTTTGAGTCTGTCATCTCATTAAGCATGTGAATGACAGGGGCCGCGGAGCAGGTAACCTCGCCGCCGAGCCGCGCGCTCCCCGTTAGATCCGGAATCTAATATGGAGATGCAGAAATTACAGACAGGGCATGGGATGAATTATTCAGTCAAGACTGCCAGTTCGCTGATTAATTAATCATCAAGCACCTCTCTGCTGGGGTTTATCTGAGAGCCAGGCAAATGGACTGTTTGCATTTCGCTGAATCTCTTTGTAGCGCTGGCTACAACTTTCAATCAGCTAGAGACTTCAGAGTCATAAACAAGGCCCGAGTGAGTAAAGAGGTTGACTTGAATTTTGCATTTATCCTTAAAACGCAGTCTGAAAGCAACAGGAAGCTGCCAAGTCGCAGCACTGCTAGTTAGCATCCAGCATACCTGTAGAAACAAATCAATTTTAATTAGCTGAATTAACATCTTATATTACAGCCTTTGTGCTTTTAATTTTGCAAAAGACACTATACCGTTTTCCTTTTAAAACCTTTTCAACTGTAGCACGCAGAATCAAGTAGCTTGATGCTAACAGCAGTATAAGATACCAGTGTAATAATAATAATAATAATGCATTAAATCAACTAGAGGCTTACGAATCATAAACTAACCCCAAGTGAGTAGAGATGTTGACTGAAAAAGCAACAGGAAGAAACAACTAGAAACAACTGCATTTCATTACTTGAATTAGCATTTTTATTTAGCTGTGGTGCTTTTAATTCTTAATAAAATAATAAACACTAAACCAACAAAGTTCTGCATTTAACAGCTTTTAATTGTGGTAAAATTACCGTACTGCAAAATCAAATAGCTTCATGCTATGGTAATAGCAGTAGCTTATGATATGAGACACAATGTTCGATACATATTTTTTCTTAATAATAATAATGCTGCATTACATCAGCTAGAGACTTCAGATCAGAACAGAGAATCTGCCATTTTCTCTGATAAACAAACCAGCCAGGAAAAAGACTAAATTTGCTTCTCCGCAATGTATTTTCGTATGGATGTAGCAATAGTAACAAAAGGGAGCGGGTCTTTATGAAGGGTTAGTTGCGGTAAATTAAATGTACCACACAGAATCAAGTAGCTTGATGCTCACTGCAGCAACAGAAGTATGATATAAGACACTAATGTTCAATAAACAGAGATCCTTAATACATGAAATTAAGAAAGCAATATACAGTACTTAGCAGTCTCTGTGAAATGTCAACTTAGGTCAATTAAACAACAGAGTCAACATTTGATTTTAAAATATATTAGTAAATGCTGAAATTAAGATTATCTAAGATCAATAAATGCTTTAGAGATATGTTTATTAGTTATTTCAAGTGGTTAACCATGTTAACAAGAGGAATTATCTTGTAAACTGTTGCTACGTTAATAGATTAAGATTATTAAACTAATAAATTTCATTCGATGGCAAATTTATAAATAAATAAATAAAATAGTTATTTAATTTAATAGTTGTTTTGTTTGCCTTACTTAGATACTAACATATCTAAATGGTCTCCCAGTCATCTGAACAAACAATTTTACACAATATTGCAGCGCGAAAACATTTTGTGTTAATTATTATTAAAATATTATCATTCTTTTACTGGCTTAATTTATGCTTTTCCTGCTGTTGTCACTGTCAGGTAGTTGCCATGTGTATCAGAGCTCATGTTTTTACTGATGTAATATTTGTTGATCCTCACCATGGTCGCAAATCGTGTGCTGAGGTACTGTATGTGTCAATGAATGCAACTTGTATAATTCATTTGTCTTTTAGTATGTGTTATGTTAAAAAACTACTACCCATATTATGTAGAAGGCTTTGAGGGAAAAAAAAAAAGCATTATAAAAAAAAAAATAGCTTTGCTAAAAAACTTTGGTTGCTCTGACAGATCTTTTAACACTCAGTAGCTTGACATTTATTAGTTTTTAAGTTGTCAGTTGCTTGAGTTAACTGGGATAGGTGGAATAATTTATTTATTTATTTTTTTACAGTTTAATTCAGGTTAGCGAGACTTACAGTTTTCACCTGATGAAATAAAACGCCAAAATATCTTAGAGACATGAGGACGAACTCTTCAGTGCACAAATACTTATTAACACCTTAGCAACCATTTAAGAACCCAGTGCACTGACATTTGCACAGGAAAACGTAACTCAGAGTTTAGCTGATAAGCATCCCTGTTTGTTTTTTTTTTGCATTGATAAAACTGATTTTAAGCTGAAATAACCCACTTGACAAGCTGTTTTACCATTTACTAAAGGTATCCGACACAGTAACCAACAGCTACAAGTCGGAGGTGTTGAGTCACTGATAACGCCGATTTCTTCCAAAAGGAGCATAAAACAGCGTAGATTTTCCTGCACTAATCAAAGCTCGGGGAGCTGAAATGCGGCTCGGGTTACAGCGAGGGGCTGCTGGAGGAGTTTGCGGCTGCCTGGCAGAGGAAAACGGCAGGAGGCCTTCGCTCAGTGTGACGGGGGGAGAGACGCTCAGTGGGCCGTCAGCACAGCAGCACAGCTGCTTTTTTCAGTCCATCACAGACCCCCAGCTCCCCCCAACTCCTGACACGCTGAGGCCTTCTCTGGAAGACAAGGAGAGGTCAGCCAGCAGCTAAAGGTGGGGGGCTTTGAGGAATTGGAGGGAAAGGGAGTGAAAAAGAGAGAAAAGAGGCGAAAAGAAAAAGCTGTATTGATGTTTCCACCCCTGAATCCCAAGCCATGTTGAGTCATACGTACGGCAACCGACCAAGAGCCACAAGTCAAGCTCGTGGGGGGATGGGGGTCCACAGAATCTATATCCATATGGTCTGGATCACGAGTGGTCCTCAACCAGTGGATCCTGACCCAAAAACGACTCGCAGGTCTGTTCGGAAAGCGTCACGGACAGTGAAATGATGTTGAATGCAAATAATGCACAGCTTTAACGCAATGCAAGTGGCTTCTGATAAATGCATCTGGCAGATGCAAACGCATAAAATTAGGCTCATCAACTTTTAAAAGAAAACACATCCGTATCTTATTTTGTTGACGTCAAAGGTGGAAATAATCTGTAACTTGATAGAAGCGCGTCAAATTAGATAGACACCAACATGAACAAGTTGCGTAACAAAAATATGCATGATAAAAGAGAATACGAACCTAACTACATTACAAGGTTTTGTGCAGTAAACATTTTGCATTGTGCAAACACCATGCATTTGCATTTATCTAAAGTAATGCATATTTTGGATGCAACATATATATATATATTTATATATATATATTTCATTATAGCATTTGTTTTACAAGTTCCTGATTGTTTTTGGGGCTCGTAAAAGCGTGAAATTGACGTCACAGTTCATGATAGTCGGTAACGAAGGGCCCGTGGTGCCATCAGTCAATCAGCACTGTCAGGACGTAATAAATGCAGGGTAATTAGTCACGTGACATTTACGGCTCAGGTGATTGACTAAAACAATGTGCAGAAGATGCATGCAGTGTGCTTCCAGCCGAGCAAGTGCCATTCGGATGTTAACTAATAGAGAAGCGCATGCATGAAACCAACAATAAACCAAAGAAAACATTTCACAATAAATAACTCGGCTACCGTATTGAGTCGTGACTTGACGTCCAATCTAAAACCAGAGTCCTAAAGCCAAACCAGCCGAGGGCCGCTGGTCTGGATGATCTACGACCTGCCAAATAAATCAGCGGCACACTTCACATGCACATATTTAATGCAAATGCAAATGTTAGTAAATGCTACTATGTCTTCAATGACATTTAGCGTTTTTACTTTCTCAATGAAGGCTCCATATAACAATCAGTCAATTACGTCTCGCGGTTTCCCTCCCACCACCACCCAACCAGATAAGGCACATGGAAGTCTTTACAACCCATCAAAAACCATTAGAGATAATAGAAGCGTTAAGTGAATCCAAGCAGCCTGAAGCAGCCAATGCCACCGGGTTCCTCGGCCCATAGAACGCAAACAAAAGAAAGTTTCAAACGACCCGGGTGCGCGTCCACCCTAATGGGGACAGAAAGAAAAATATAAGGATTGCGAAGCATTCCCAAGCACAAGAGATCCTCTCCATCCCCCTTTCCTCATGCTCTCCTGAAGAAGAAAAAAAAAACTGAGAAACGTCTCTCCCCTTTCAAGCAGCTTGCTTTTGGATGAGCTCTCCTTAAAAAGATAGCAAAATCTTTGTTTATTCCCATTGTTCGAGAGGTGGGGGGTGGATTTTCCCCCTCTCTTTCTCTCTCTATGCTGATTTCCATCGGCTCTGCCCAGCTATTTAAGTGTGTATTGTGAAGGCTGACCTATGAAAAATTCAGAGGACAGACAAGAGACCCAAGCCAGTGGCCCTCCACTGTTGGGCTCCTTGGGGATCGCCGGACTGTGGGAGACACTGCCATTTGCACACCAATTGCTGAATCCCATTCTTGAAGCCAAGCTGGGCTTAGATACCCCTCCTCCTTCTCCTCCTCCACTCTCTGTCCCGTTCTCCAGCAGTCCCACCATGGTGTTCCTCTGTGAGGGGAGATGAATAGGAAAACCTGCTTTGGGACTGAATGAATGCACAGACTGTCAAAGCTCTCAAAGGCCTGCAATTTTAGAGCCACTTGTGTTGCATATTAACATGTATGTGAGGACTAAACCATGTGGTCGTGCTCTGGCCGACGCACGCGCTGCGTGGGGAATGGCAAAGCCATTGGCGTCTTAAACAAACACAGAGAACCCGAGCGCTATCTTGCCTGGAAGAGCGAAACGGCTTAATGTTGGATGCAGAACAAATCAAATCAGTTTTTAATAAGCTTAAGTGAGACGTAATGACATCAGGAGGCCGGATTAATTAAAATGCAGAGTTTGCCGATCGATAAAACCCAACTCTGGGGCTTTCTAAAAACGTGCAGATCTAATTTGAGCATTTAGAAACTTGCTTAAACGTTTGTTCACGTTGGCACCGAGACCAAATTAGTTTTTTCGTAAATACGCCTAAAAGCGGCTCTCCTAATGACAATTAACAATAGTAAAAGCAGAGGTTTGCAGTCATCTCCAAATGGGAAAACTGTCTCACTGTAGCTCCAGTAAATTGGAAAAACAAGAGCAAGAATGTCTGGCGCCAGCCAAAGAAAATGCACCTTCGGCCTAACTGCACTAGGACATTTTTCAGACTGCGTTTCCTGTTAGAGATTCCGTCTCTTAGACGGTGCGTCACTCCTGGGAATCAGAATCGCCGTGGTATTGAGTGCGCCGCAATAGAGACGCAAATATCAGCAAAGACGTGGGGAGAGCACAAAACACATGACCGCTGATACGACACTGTGACATTGCAACAGGAATTCAGCACATTTTTGGTACATTCATGCTCTGTTTCTCAAGATTTTTGGGATTAAATAAGTCAAAATCAACCGGTGGGTTGCAGGTCTGTTCTGATCATCAAGAGTAATGCTAAATTCAAATAAAATGCAAGTACTTATATAGCCATGCATAGTTGTGATAACATTAACAGGCTAATCAGCTTGTAGAAGAGGAGAAAACACCATGTTTTCAACTGAAGCTGTGCAATCACACACACACACAGATATATAGAAAATTTGATTGCATACATCTATAGTCTAGATAAATTTGAGCAAAAATATATTTTAATCAATAATATATTAATGCATTTGTTCATTGCTTATTTTATAAAAAAAAAAATTATTTTGGTACAAATGAAAAAAAAAAGTCAATTTGAAGCACAGAGAAGACAAGAAGTTTCTAAATGCTGAAATTATATCTGCACATTTTTTTTAGAAAGCACCTGAGTTAGGTTTAATTGATCATCATACTATGCATTTTAATTAATCTGGCTTCCTGATGCCATTATGTCTCACTTTTATATATAAAACACAAACTCATGTCACTAATTCTTCTGCTAATAAAATCTAAAGAGTTTGTTTCATGTGTTCAGCTGGTAGATCACATTATGTTGTTGTTTATGCATTTTCAAAGTTGTTCATGTCATGTTAATCATTTTTCATATTCCTTCTTGGGCCTATGCGGTTCATAGTTATAGTGCTAAATGTCAGTGTTTTATTTCTGTTCAAGAGCGCTGAACTATAACATCTGCTCAGTGTAATCAGCACATGTTGTGTGCGTACACATGCACATTATACATTCTTCTAGGAAATGGTTTCCAAGGTTTAGAAACGGCTCTTCGCAAACACCCTGCAATTTGCACTTTACATCCTTGAACTAGTTCCACTATCAATAAGCAATGATTTACGTAAAGAATACCGGAGTAATCACGATCGATACTCTGGAGACTTCACCACCCAAAGCCAGCGGTCTCGAAGCTCGTCCAAACCACTGGAGATTTTAGTCTCCTCGTTTGACTTCTCCCTCTCTCTCTCGTGCTCTCGGTTGAAAGTATTTTCCCACTGTTTAAGATTAGTTCAGGGTAAACATAAAGACGGCATTTCTCAGGCATATCTGAAACCCGGTGCCCCCTAATCAAACAAAAATGGATGTAATCGTACTTTTAAAACAATCCTCATCGCCATTTAGGAACTTCAAGAGGTAGCTACGGAGAGCGTGCTAATTTGGGTTTTCTCTTGGGAAGAACGCCACATTTCATAGGAAAATATTCAATGAGATGACAGCGGAGGACAGAGGAATCAGGGAAAAAAGCATAATTTACAACATATTTATTGTTAATAAGTGATTCATAATATACAGGTTATTTACAAAAAACTCTGCGGGCACAAATAACTTCACTTTAAGCTTCGTGTATATCACAATAATGAGAGAAAAACGGAGAAAAGAGGTAGAACAAGGAAACAGAGAGGTGTCGAAGACCAAAAAATTGGTTAAAGACCTTTTTCTCTCCAGAAGAAAACCTATTTTCTTAAAAGGAAAGTCTTTTGTCTCCAACCATTGTCCTCGCTTGAATAGCCTGCCAATTCCGACTAAACATATTCACCATCAGTTGGTTTAAAGGCAGAGGGAAGCTCAGGGTCTCAATGGAGGCTTGGTAAAGAGGGAAAACCCAAGCAAAGGAGAGTTTCGACTTGAAACAATGGCATTCCGATGCCGGCCAGGCAGGTCACAAAGGGATGTTCTCAGGGTGAATATCAAATTTCCAAAAACAGTAGGGAGAGGACAGAACCCCCACTGGCCTTTCAAAGTCAAAAGGTTGACCCACCACAGACAAGGAGCCTGCTGCTGGAGACCCCGGAGAATGGGAAGCTTTATAACACGCTGCTTCCCTCTCGTGCGAAGGAATTCGGTCTCTATTGGATGGCGGCTCGCTGTCAGAATTCTGGGAGCTGAGAACAAAACCAAAAAAAAAAAAAAAGAGACAGAGAAGATAACGTAACCAAAAAAGATGGATTAAACGCGACGCTGAAGTTCACAAACAAAGGAGCTTCGCCGAACAAACAGGGATAATAAATATTTATAGAGAGAGCGGCACACTCTCAGACTAACTAGTTAAACCCTCACTTGCAAGTCTTAAAAAAAAAAAATGAGGTAATCCCAGCAAAAGTGGAACTTTATAGAAGATAAAAATACACTAAAAGCAACTGAGCCTCGCTGTCTAAGATTCCAGTCTGGTGTGCTTGTGTATTTCCTGTATCCCATTGTCTCTCATCTCCAGTCCATCTAAAGAGACATTGTTGGCCCGAAGACTCGCTCTACGGACACCCGGAGAGTTTGCGGTTTCTCTGGGGCTAGTAAAAAAAAGTATCCAATTACTGCTGGAAAACACCAAGCCGGCCATCATCCTTACAGTTACAGAAAGCAGCCAGCGAGGTCCCAAAGTGGTTAGAGTTGTTCTGGATGAGTTTAAGTCGCATCTGGAAGTGAGAGGAACAGCAGGGGCCCCTCCGTCCCCCCTCCCCACCCCCGCGTCCCGAGGTTTCCGGACACCGCGGGTGGCTTCCTCCAGGTCCCACCCCCACCCTCACAGCGAGATCGTGCAGCACCTGTGGAGAGATGCGACACATGTCAGTCATCCTGTCGCCATGGACGGCTCGCAGGAATAGCAACGGGAGCCGTCGCGCTCAAACGGCGGGAGACAGATGGCGCGGCGGCTGCAGCTCGTTCCGTGGAAAATTAAGCGAATCGGTACAGATCACGGCGCGCGGCGGCCTTGGTTTGCGAAGTATTTTTCACATTTGAAAAACACCCAAACCGACCAGCTCTGACACAAACTCTGATCCAAAGGAATTCATATCCCATGATGCATTGTGAATGATGCATTCCAATCAAAAACACTGGAACAATATAAAACTAGTGCAGAATCATAATATATAGTTAACTAAAACCGTACAATTACTTGCTGAAACGTTTCCCCTTTGTAGAAGTTTGTAACTTGAATAAATCAAATCAAAAGAGGAATAAACTATAGATATTTTTAAAAATGCCAAAAACTACTAAAAACAACAAATTTAACTGAAATTAAAACTAAAAATACAGCTTATAATAGCTTATCAATGACACTAATACTAAAAATTATTTTAAATATATTTAATTGTATACAGTTTGAGAAGCTGCGGAATTAATTTCTCATTTTAATTTAGTTTAACTTGAATCACTATAATAAAGATAAAACTGATTTTTTTTTTTATATATATATTAAAAAAGGCTTACTGCAACATTCTAATATAGAAGTAGTTTGAGAGTCTGACTTGATTACATCATTCGCAATGCTTCATGGGAGTGGGCGGTGACTGATGAGCTTTTTTGGAGCAAATTCTGTTTCCATGGTAACAGCGAGCTCTCTGATTGGTGGGTCGTTCTCTTGGATCTTCTCAGAGAATTTGGCTACTAAACATGATTTTTTTTTTTGCATGAATTTGAAATCACATAAGCAAATATCACTTCAGAGCTCATCTTGAAAGTTCTATTTAAAACCGCATTTTTTACTTCTGAAACCAGACTGACTGATATATATCTGATAGATTGGACTGTCTTACCTTTTTTTTAGTGAAACGCTAAGGTGAGCCAGCAGAGGAGCGCTCCTACCCATGTCCTGTGAGAAGATACAACAGGAAAAGAACATTAAAATCACAGCACACACGTTTGGAATAAAGAAAAACAAACGAGGATAAAACATTACAGTGAAGGAACAGCTCAGAAATAAATATTGCATACACACACATTGTTTTTGTGATCTTTTTCTATTCTGACAGATAAATGATTAATGAAAGATAGTTTACTGTATACAATTTTTATTTTTCCTGTATAATTTAAAGGACATGATTTAAACGCAACTTGACCAAATATAGAACATATGTAAAAGAAAAAGGTCCTACCTAACTCCATTCACATTTTTTTGTTAACAAGGTACACACACACATATATACACACATAAACTCTTCATATATATATATATGTATATATTAAGTTTGTTTGCAAAAACTGATTTTTTTACTTTTTTAAAAATCATTTTTTATTATGTTATGTTTTTATTGTGTTAATTAGCTGTATTCTTTAGTTATTTTTTAACCTAATCAAACTAACCCAACTGCAGTTTGATTGGGATTAACTCGTTATCTGTTCTTGCAAATAAGCTCTTCATATATATGCTAAAATATATAGCCGGCCCTATAGTAGCCCCTAAATGACTCCAATATCTTCCCTATTCATACTCCCCATTCAGTTGCCCTGTGTGGAAAAGAGCAGCCAGGACCATCTTCAAACTCTCTTTTGTGCGCCACAGAAACCCTACGGCTCGTAAAGAAACAAGGGCGAGCAAACAGTGACAGAAACGTCGGTTTTTGCACGAAATGCTCTTTTAAACTCCATCTTGCGAATCATCCCGACAGTGCAGACTTCATTACTCAAACGCCGGGATTGTGTCCATATCATTGTTAAGCACTTATATTGCGAGTCTCTCAACAGCAGCCAACAGAACTGCAGGGGACGCAGTGGGTGCCTCCCCACACAAGAGCGTGGAAATAGCTTGGCACCGGCGTGCTCTTTTACATAAACTAGTCCCTCTAGAACCTGTTTTTATATGCTGTTATATGGTTTGAATTTCCATTGACAAATTAGAATGAAATTATTCTAAAATATTCTAAAGAGAGCGCGGGACCCAGGCCAAGGGATATGAAAGAGCTTTTCACAGTTTTCGAGGGCCCAAAGCACTAAAGGAGTTTCACATCAGAGCCCTGGGGCCGTTCTCCCCCCCTCCTCCTCCTCCGCCGGCGCGCAGCGGACAGGGATCGCCTTCATGAGCGCCGGGCCTGGATCTGGAGAGGGGAAGGGCTGGGAAAGCGGGCCAGCTGTGGGGCCCAGTCTGGATGGCTGACTGCTGTCTGGATGGCTGACTGCTCTGTCTGGCTCTTAGACGTGTTCTCTTGGCCAGCGCAACACATGCACTAAAGCGTACGCATTGGAAAAGCAACACCCTTCTGCTCCATATGCCGTTCACAGGCAGGCTCTGGTCACTTGAAAACGGGGGGGGGACTTGTTGGTTTATGTTTCTGTGGGTGGGGTTGCTATGAAGAAACATTAATGATCTTAGAGACACGTATGACAACAACAACATATGATGTGACACGGAAAATTTACATCTGGGATCGAAGCTTGAGGGATGACCTATCCATGACGGGCCAACTGCCACAAAACACGCATTTTTAATCTTCAAAGATGCTTTTTAGATTAAAATGTAGCCATTATTCACTCACCCTCACGCTGTTTTCTTTTCTCTACTTTCTGTTAAACAAAAATCTTCCCCTGCACCGAAGCTCTCTGTTCAGTTTCGAAAGGTAACTACAAATCAAATATGCAAACCAAATTTATTCCTATACCACTTTTTACACTACACATGCTTTGAAAGCAGTGTTAATCTTTATATCTTTATATTTTCATGTCTAGCATAAATAGCATAAAATAGAGAGCTTTGAATTTTCAGTGATACAATATAGCGGTATGACAAAAAAAAACCTCATTTTAGTTTTATGGAAAAGAGCAGCTTGGATATTCTGCCTAATATCTCCTTTTTCAATGCAATTTTTCATACTTCAAAGAGCATTTTAGCCAAAAGTCAAAATTATGTCATTATTTGCTTACTCTAAAGTCTTTCAAAATCTTTTTTTCTTTTCTTCTAAAAATATAAAAATCTCCATCAAGGCTCAAATCTCTGTCATGCTTGTGTTTGGTCAAATGAAGTAAAATTTTAACAATACACATTATTTCAAAGCATTTTCTTTAGAGAAAACCATAATGTTAATGTGTACATTTTAATACCTTATAGCTGCATTTAACAGATTACAGCTAGGCGATAATATAGAGTAATACAGAGCTTTTTGATGGGATTTTTTTTTTTTTAAATACAGCATTTCTAAATACAGAATATAGATTGAAGTTTGGTGGTATAAAAATAAACATCCTTTTTAGTTTTAAGGAAAAGAACAGCTTGAACGTTCAGCCTAATATCTCCTTTTCCATTGCATTGTTAAAAAAGTATTTTAGCCCAAAATTTAAATTTAGTCAGAATTTACTCTTTACCCTCAAGTCATTTAAATTAACACTATTTTTTTTTTTCTTTACTTTGTTAAACACAAAAATCATCCTCTCCACAGCTCTTTCAGAAGCTCTGCATTTGATTAAAAAAAAGAAGAAGAAGAAGAATGTGACTACAAATGATATGTGTGGCAGGTCAAGTCAAATGTATTTGTATAGTGCTTTTAATAGTGCACACTGTTTGATAATATTAATGTTATAATATCTTCATGCCTTATAATTGCATTTAGCAGATTAAAGTCGGATGACAATATTATAAAGAGAGCTTTAATAGCAATTTTCAGTGATATAATATTGCAAATAAGACCTTTGTCCAGGTTTGGCGATACAAAAACATCTATATTTGTTTAATGGAAAAGAGCAGCTTAGACATTCTGCTTAACATCTCCATTTATGGTTAACTGAAAATACATTTGAATAAGAAAAAAAAATGACAGAATTTTCATTTTCAGCTAAACAGCTCCTTAAATGTTAAGCACTGAGAGATGATGCACAAATCAAAGCGATGCATCTCTGACAATACAGGCCTGTCCCTCTACAAAATGCAAAAGCGGAATTCAATGCATGCCAAGACAAGATCATGCTTTTTTTTTTTTTTTTTCGTTTCCACCCTGACATTCCTCACGGAAAAATGCAGTGTATCACACGGACACAAGAAGACACTAATTAATTCTGCTCGGCAAACTAACACTCCCATAGAAAGGTGTGCATCTGCATATGCAACGCTCAAATTGCCATCCATCATGCAAACCGCAGATATTAACTGTAAAACAGACTACAATTAAATATAAAGATTCTATATTGTGTGCAAATGACAGCCACAATTACAACAAATGACTACTTTTGATAAATGAGGAAACGTTCAAAGGCATCGATGGTTATTTTAGGATATGCAACTTGCACAAAGTGTACACTGTTTACAAATTTGTTTTTCCAAAGCCACTGAGATATCTGGCTTTTCTGACAATCAGAGAAAAGGTTCAAAGACATGGAAGCTCGTTTTTGTAAAGGATCTGCAAGTTACACAGCGTTTGGAGTGTACACTGTTTGCTGATATTTTCCACATAGATATCAAGCCCTCTTTTCTCTTCACATCACTGACGTCCCTTCCTCACAAAACGCATCCCTATACCTGTGTTCTCAGCCTGTTTGTGGAGCGCTGTTGTTTTGAGTCGTTTTCCCAGGAGACCATTGCATCTTCTCCTTTGTTTTCTGTCTGTTCTGGCCTTTAGTGTTTATTCTCAGAGCCACAAAGCTGTCAGAATATCCGACAGCCCCGTCTGAGAAATTGCATCTGACAACCTTCTCCATTTATTAGGCAAAATAGTGAAAAAAACACTCCGAGTTGGAGCTTTCTGATCGGACTGGATTCTGATAACGTGCTTTTTGCATCTTACATCTGTTCTACATTTGGTCGAGATGTATTTAAATCACGTCCCTGAGTTTTATACAGTAACTATCAGAAAACAAAAAAAAAAACAGATAACAAAATAAAAATGGCTCAAGACATTATTATGATTAAAACTCCTGCAAAACTTCATAAAGTCTGATGTGCACAGAGAGAAAGCTACTGCATTTCAGAAAAATGTAATTTAAAAAAAATAATAAAGTAAGGAACTCAATACCCGGCGCAAAGATGGAAATAGAGATAAATGCAAAAACAGATTTGTGGTCTCTGGTGGGTTTTTTTTTTGTGAAGGGAATACCGAGCAACTGGCTATGTTACAGCATTTGGATGTTTTAAGTTACAAGTCCTTGAGATATTCCTGTTAAGAAAATAATTCTGACCCTCCTCTCCACTATCGTGAAAATCAAACACGTCCCCTCATGAATACCATGCCACACGTCTGATTATGACATATCTGATGGCGCGCAATTACAGGACCGACGGGACCAATCACGAAGCGTGAAGTGACAGGAAAGAGTATTCTGAGGTAAAACAACACTGAATCTTGGCCACATGCCTAACGCCTGCGTTTAACCCTCGCACGGCACTGTTGTCGGGCCTCATGGGTTAATAACGCCACTGCGAGCTCTAACGTGCCTGCAGTCAAATTAATGGCAAACTTGGCTGCTCTAACCTCTTAGACAACGTTTGTTTCCAAAATAACACCCGTGTGTTTGCTGTGGCATTCAACAAGAAATTCAAGGAACTGGAGCTCTGTGACCTACGATGCTCTTGACTGATATTTTATACCGTTGACAATACATCTGAACAGCCGTGTAAAGTTTCCAGTAAATAATTTGATAAGAAAGCCTGGGGTAAAAACATTTACGCTACCAGGAACATATTAAACACTGCAGACATATTTTCTAAACGCAGCACTGTTTTCAGAAGAAAACTGCACGAGCTACTCGAAGGTTTTGAATCAAGTTTATTTGCTTTTAGATTTAACACAAAGAGGATCTGTAATTAAGATCTGAATGTACTTAAATGTCATTAAAATCTCAACTACAGATCCTCTTTGTGTTAGAGGTAGATAAAACTTAAGTACAAATAAACTGGAATCAAAACATTCAGTTTGTATCATGTTAGTCAATTACATGTCTTGTGTAAAATATTCAAAAGAAATATTATTACCAGTACAACTAATAATCTAATCTGATTTATCTAATCTAAACTAATAATATTTCCCCATAATGTAATTTAATCTACTTTTATATATATATATATATATACACATACACACACACCACACACAATTAACACTATAACATTTTTTATATATTGACATTCATATTTTTTATGACTTATTGTACTGCAAATTGCAGAGCCAAACAAACGTTCTCTGCTGTCAGTGAGTTAATTATTATTTTGCATCCTGTTTTCTGTCAGCTCAAGACTGAGTGTTTTAAAGTGTGCTAATTAAAGCTCACTTCTGGGTGACAGATTAGTTGTAAATGGGTCCCTGTGCCTGAGGTTAAGCTACCTTGGGTTGTTCATTATTCAACCATTAAGCCATCAAAGTAAACTCAACAGTCCATAAAAACACCAATTCATCATGCTCTCACTGCAAGTCAATGAAGTTTACCTTCTTTGTTGTCACTCTGGCCCCGTGCTCGATCCCAGAATCCCAGGCACTTGTCATTACTGGGGTCCTCTATCAGAGCCTTGTTGCCAGGGACATACCAGGTGGCATGCTGCTCCGTCATGAGAGAGTCAAGGTCAATGGTATTCACAGAGCCCTTGCCTGCGACCGGGCTGGAACCGGCCAGGGCGCACTCTCCGTTCAAACCAGCCTGGCAGTCGGCCTTCTTGCCCGTTTTCCCTCCCATCGGCTGGTCCTCAGAGATGCTGAACTGCTGTCTTTGCAGCTGGATCTGAGCTTGCAAAATCTCCAGAGGATGAACCTCGTCCTGGCCCGGGTTGCTCAGCGGTGTCCGCACCTGTTCCATGCACGGATTGTCGCCGTAGCCGGCCCTGTTTTCAGAATTACACTTTACGCCAGCTCTGCAAGGCCTCGGGTCCTCGGCGCTGTAGTTGGGGCTGGCTTCATCTAAATAATCCATGCACGGCGAAACTCCATCGGACTTGCCCACACTTTGAATTCCACTGTCCATGGAGGTGGCAAGGTCGGGCTTCCCGAAGGACGGGGAGACGAGGGACCTCTCTGGGGTCTTACCACGGCCCTCCATGCCCACGTTCAAAGCAGAACCCTGCTGACCCGGACTGACAACTGGGTTACCGCCACATGGAGGGGAGAAGTTTCCAGGACTGATGTGCCCGCTGTCGCGTCTCTTCTTCCCCCTCCCCTTGCCTGTTGCCATTTTCCCCTCGCATCCAGACTCCATGTTGTCGTTCGGGGAAAGGGTGCTCGCTTCCCTTTTCGCCATCTGGCCCGTACCATTTTGACCTGCCGTCATATTGTTGTTATTCCCAGAGCAAGGCGTTTGACTATTCTGAGAAGCATTGCTCTGGAAATACTCTGCCCCTGGGCCGCTACTGCCACTGCTATTTATGTCCTGCTCAACCTGACCTGCTTTGCGTTTGGCCTCGTTTTGACTTTTCTTATTAAAAGTCACATTGAGGTTCGGGGCCCCAAGGCTGGCGATCATATTCTGGCAGGCCGTGGAAAGAGCTGCCAGACAGCTTTGGCCAAACACACTGTCTTTTGTACTGGCTTTGTTCAAATTCCCCAAAGAGAGGGCCCCAAGCTTATTGACTGACAGGTGCTGGCTGGAGAGGTACTCGGGATGGGCGGGATAGTTCCCTGGAGAGGAGCTAAATCCTGGAGGATTGCTCTGGGGGGCTCCCTGTTGACTCGGCCCTCCAGGAGGGAAGCTGTGCTGCCTCCTCATTGCCATTCCTCCAAATTCAGCTGGCCTCCTGTCCGTGGGTGCGCCTGACTGCATGTTGCTCTCGTCGGGAGACTGCATCTGCAGAGGATTGCTGACATTATTTTCGAACGGATGATGCGCTCCCGGAGAATTCAAAGACTGCATGTCCATGCTTGTGACGCCTTGCCTAAAAATAATATTGTGTCCATTCTCCGCCTGCTCCAAGGCATGCGTGTTTGTTTCTCTACAATGCTGCTGCGGCTCGGGAAACCATGAGTTTTCTTGAGGTAGGTGGGGGCTGTCAAAGTTTCCATGAAAATTATGCTTCTTCTCGAAATTGGACTGAGACACACTACCCAGAGGGCCTCGGCAGACCATGCCGTTTGATGTGACGTCCCCGTGAAGACTTAACTGTTGCAGGTCAGGCTGTCTCATTCTCTGCTGCTGGCTCCTCGATGCCATTTGTTTGATCATCATCGCCGCGTTCTGCCTCCGCTGCTGCTGCTGCTGTTGCTGCTGTGGGCCGGAGCTCAAGGGTAGGGGGCCTGATGGAAACCCATCCGTCACATGAGATGCAAAGTCCCCCATGGGAGAGGGGAAAGCCGAGGGGGAGAGGTGGTTCTCAAGATTGGGCCGATTATGTAAGCTGTTGCTTAGAGGGCTGCAGCTCTCTCCAGCAGAGCCGTTTGGGAGATCAAACCGTGGCCTTTTTGCCATATTCAAATAAGGCAGCGAGCTGAGGTGAGGGTGAGGTGGGGGCTGAGGGGCTAGCTGGGGGACATCAAACACCGGCTCCCCGAAGGGATGCATGTTATGGTTGTTCAGTCTGTGTATGGGCCGGTCCAGGTGGCCGTGCTGAACGTGGACCATCGGGCCGCCACCTTGAACGTCCGTGTTGTTGGCTACATAGTCCGGGGTGTGATAGAACCGCGGAAGCGCAGGGGAACTGGGGTTCTGCCTGGCGACGGGTCCCGGTCTTTGCTGCGGCATGAGGTGGTGCCTTGCGTTAACCCCCGGATCCATTTTCCCCCGGTTGCCGAATCGGTCCGAAAACACGTTCTGCTGAGGTAGCTGCTGGTCGACTTTAGAGCCGCCCATCATGGGCCCTCGGGAGCCACTTCGATTACAAGTGGCAAAATGACCCCCGACCACTTGGTTCCCCGTTTCACAATAGGGTAGTTTGTGTTCTGAAGAGTCCGCGGTGGAGAATCCTGTCATATCGAAATTCCCCGTCAGAGGATCACAGGGAAAACAGTGCTCTGATCCCCCCATCCTGCCCTGTGGGAAAAGCCTGTAATGTTCCAGTCTGTGGGTTTCGGGGGACGAGGACGGCAGGCCGTGGAACGATGCGGCGCGGTTTGGCGACTGGTCTAGTGGAAGACACGGCGCTGGAACGGCGTGGTTACCGTTCGGATGGCCGTGCGGTTGAAATTCAGGCATTGCGGCCATTCTTTGTTGCTGCTGCTGCTGCGAGATGCATTCTCGCGACTGCGCCTCTGAGAGCTGCTGACTGAATCCTCCTTCAAACATATGCGGGTGACCTGCGTTGTTGTTATTGAAGCCCATGTGTCTGTCCCCGTGCAGGCAAGAGGGGACGCTGTCCTGGTACAGATGTGAATGCTGCTCATGGTTAGGAGGTTGATGGTTGAACGGTCCTTGCATGTGGAGTTGATGTTGTGGCTGAACTCCCATAGCGAGCATATCCCCATGGCCATGAGTCTGGAATCCATACTGGTCTCTATTCGAGACAAAGTTGAGTCCCTGCATTGGGGATTCATTTAGTGGACCCATCATCGGCTCCACAGCTACCGACGGCCCTTTCATATGAAATCCGGCACTGTTATAATTAGAGTTCATTTTCAGTCCACTGAGATTAAATTCCTTTTGTTTGTTTGTCACTGCAGATAAAAAAAGACACAGTTGAATCAAACAATGCTTTTTTTTTTTTTTTTTGTACTTTCAAATATTCTTTTTTCTTTTGTGTCTCTCAGGGGCCCATGTTAGCAGCCAATTTAAATATGTAAACATTCAATATTTTTAGTAACATCTTTACAATTTAAAAAATAATAAAGTTTACGTTTCGCATGCATGTGCTTATGGATAAATATTTAATGATGCGAAAGTAAGAGATCGGATGACAATTGGAAGTACCTCAATTCCAGCACAAGCGTAAAAACGCGAACTCCTCTTTGTATATCCTTAGAGCAACGACCCTGAAAAATGCACATCTTAAAAAACTCCTCGTTTACATCATTATTCGATGCGTAACGTCTCCAAGTCGTTCAACACAAATCCAGAGGAGTGCAAACCAGCGCGCGGAGCACATGTCCCATGTTCACATCTCCAATGCAATGCGCGCGATCCCGGTTAATTATTCTATATGGAAAACACTTACGTGAAATCAAAAAGAGTCGATAAATGCATTAAATCGACGGTCCTCTGAGGAGAACTTCGAGCGTGCGTTCAGTCCTGTGAGGAGACTCGATGCGCCGCTGTGGGTGCGCGCGCTGTTAGTAACTGGAGAGCCCTGGATCCCTTTTGTTGTCACAGTATGAAATGTATTCAGCACAAAAATTAATCGCCATTTTCTTTAATATCGTCCGTAAGATGCGCGCTGTTCCATCAAATGCTTCTAGCTCCAGGAGGGTTTTCTCGCTTATCCTCGACTCGGATGTGTCGAGCCGCGGGCATCGGCAACAAGTTTGACATTCCCTCATCTGTTCCAGCGCTGATTTCTCACCAATGCCGACACAGGCACACATGCGCAGGGGGCGGGGTTTCAAGCGCAAGGGCGGGGTCTGACGCACGAGGGGCGGGGCTTCGCTTAAGGAAGTCTAAAAGAGATGTACATAACGTATTAATATATAATATAAGGGATAAATAATAAAACAATGTGTTCAGTGATACTCTTTTACGAACAGAACTAGATTTATTATTTACACTTGAGGGCATATTTTCTTTACAAGGTATACGATCGATAACACAGATAGCTAATGAAAGAATTTAAATGATTTCATCTTTATTTGGTATTAAATTTTTTACATGAAGTAGTAGATATAGATTTCGTTTTTACACAGATTTTTTTTTTCTCCCCGCAATTTGCATATCATAAAAACGTCTGCCTAGAAATATGCATCAATTCTCGATGGCACTGAATTGCTCTACGTGTGAAAGACTAGATCTCTTATTTACACAGTTATACATTTAAGCAATTTACGTTTAAATGCAATATAAAAAAATCTATGTAAATCTTCAGTCACTCCCAAATCCTTCATATGCAAAACAGCTATATTCCTTTATACACAGATACTGTAGTAAATATGCAGCAGTTAATTAGTAAATTAGCAGATGCATGAAACAGGCTTCATTTTCAAGCTGTGACGAATGGCAGCCAGAGATAATGAATGTGTCTTCAGGGTTAATTTCCTGTAAGTAACCGGTGATTGTGATGTATTTTTAGAACTCACTGCTGCAGCATGGGTCAAATTATTTATCTTTACAACAAAAGCTTTTTAATGAATAGTGATTACAAAATTGTAGAAATAAAAACCCTTATACTACAACCTAGACTGTGTCCTGCACACCCACCACGGAATGATACAACCATTAGGCTACTGAGAGGTTTTATGGTGAAATATAAGTGGCCATTTATTGATAGGTATGACTGAAGAAATTAAACTAATAAAAGGATAATAAATGGAAAGCCATAAGACTTATTTTGTAGGTCCCTGTGGTCTTTATAAGAAATCGTTACCTGTTTCTTTGGCAAAGCGGAACAGTGCCATCTAGTGCTCTGATGAGTATCACATTAGTCACTTCTTACCACAATTAAGACACCGAAATAAAATTGTGCATTTAAGATCCTAACACACTTTATTATTACAGAATTAGGATATTTCATCCTAAAATTAGCTTATTGATTTCAATGATTTTAAAATTACCTGATGCTTAAACGTTTTCCGTTGACTTGAATATAAATGCAACACATTAATTGAAGCATGCAAAACCACAGTGAAAATAAAACTCAAAAAAAGCATGACTGGTGTTGAAATTTATTATTAGATATACTGTTAATTGTTAAATTTATAACCAATTCAAAAGCTGCAGGAAAAAAACAAAACAAAAACAGAATAAATCACACCATTGTACATTCACTGATATTTCCCCTGATTTTCAAACAATCAGAAAAAAAGACAGAAAAACAGCACTGTGTAATTCCCCAAGAAAAACAGTAGATTCTCCAAGTGCGCAGTTATGCTTCGATTACAATATGATTCATTCATTATATCTGAAACCCTTGCCCGTCCCAGTCCCTGCTAGCCTAAAAGCCATGTACGTGTACAAAAGTAAACCACACGATCCGTGAGACTCGAGACAGGATGTCAGAACAGACGTCAGTGCACTGATTGCTCAATTACGATCTAGAGAACATACGAGAAAAAAAAAAGCAATAATCAAAACCTGACTTCCTCCCATACGGATCTGAGAAGAGCACAGGTACGTGACAACGTCGTCTTGATTGCCATAAAGGTGCCGCTGAGGCCGACCCTGACGGGTTGCATGATTGCGTGAACATTCGTGGACCTTGAAATGAGAGGGACGTTAAGAAACAAAACACGAGAAGAAACGCGCCGTACAGAAACTATCACGAATGTGCAATTCTAACTAGACAATCACAACACGCAGACATCAGGCGCTGGTTCGCGCGCGACTGCGCAAACTCCGGCCGTCAGCTGTCCATGAAAGCCCATCTATTAAAACTAATGCACTGGCCACAATATATGATAAAAAAAAATTCCGACCGGGACAGAGAACCGTACATGTTAAAAACCGGTTACTAACAAATGAGAAGATAAAACAGCCCTGCACTACGGGTCAAGTGCAAACAGCAGACTTTTTTTTTTTTTTTGCAAGGCTGGATGATCTGAGCTGGTGCAAGAGACGGCCAGAGATGAGGACTGCGACTCTGGCCTGGTACGATATAGAAACTATACAAATATCAAGCTCTTTAAAATGCGTTCTCCTCTTTGTCCTAAGCGTCTGTCGAGGCATCTACGGACACATTCTGGTGCAGAGCTCAGGGTTCCCACACGTTATCATTAATGAGATTGCAATATCCGCTATATTAATACAATAATTTATGCCTTACGATTTCATTATAGAAAGGTTTTAGGGACAGCATGTCGATTTTAGAAAATGTATGGATGTCCGTTTTTGTTAAAAAAAAAAAAAAAAATTAAATAATGCAAGTAACCATGGCTGCCTGATAAAAGATTCAAGTGCACACTAAAACCATGAGACTTGTGCACTAGAATCCCTGACTGCTCGTGCCTGTGTAGTGACACCGAATTTAAATCTGTTGTCATGACAACGCCGGTAACATTTGCATAATATGCGCAAGGATTCCAGAAAGGAGTCACTGTTCGCATGTCAGTAACCACAGATTCATCCACCTGGAAAAGTAGCTACAACTCAGAAATGGCAATTTAAAAGATAACTTCAGAGATCAAATACAAGAATCATCACACTTCAGCTTTTAAACGTTAACGCTGTTTACATGCATTGCAACTTTGACAGCAAAATGATGGTTTTTGCTTTTTTTTTTTAACTGAGTAATTATTTTGTGTATGCACAAGACTTTTCCAGGCCTGGAAATCATAATTTTTCCCTGATATCTCCAGGATTTTCCAAGACCGTGGGAACCCTGAGGGCATTACAGGTAGATTAGCGATATAAAAGCACTTTGCCTGTCCTAAAGCGACTCTAAAAATAAGAAGAAAAAAAAGCAGCAGAGGCAGAAGCAGCGATTTGCTCTGGTAATTAGTCTGGATTTTGGTGAGGAGAACCTGAAGTGTCCTGAGGGCTTACGTCACGCCAAGTGTCTCAAGAACATGAAGACCCTCTCAAAACATGCCTGAGCTCATGCAAAAGCCACTCGCGGAAAGGGTTCAGCGAGGTGGACGTGTGTTTTTGCACAAATGTGCATGCTGTGCAGTAGCATCACAAATTTTACTTAGAATGGCAGGACTACGCTGATACGAAATGACAATCTACTAATTAAAACGCAATTAGGATTTTAAAGGAACCAAAAGAAGTGCTTCATCTGGGGGGAAAGACTAAACACTGACAAGAAAATAAAGAACCATTACAAACAGATAAAACCAAACAGAAACACAAAGAATTGGTCCGATGCCTGCCAAAATTAAGTCGTTTTTGTTTCTGAAATAGAATAACACAACCATACAGCAATACTCGGGTGTTTCTAACAAAGTGGTAGAAGTCACAGGATCGACCTGCGTGAATTTAAAACAGGTCGAGCGTGACGTGTGTCCACCCTGTCGTCAGGTGTGAGAGTACAGTACTACTGATCACTGTGTCATTCTGCAGTCTGCTGGTGGAGGACAGCGCCGCCACTGGCCGGTTTGGTTGAATGCGGTGATGTCTTTTTCGGCAAGTGTCGTCGTGGTTGGATTCTTGAAGTTTAGCCTCATTGTTCGTGAGCAGCACTGGTGCCCCGAACCTGACCAGTTTTACGAAGCTATGAGAGTGGGAGAAGAAAACAATTGCTGTTTAGAATACAGAAAAAAAACAAAAACATTCAAGCAGCTTTTTCAATGCATGTTTGAAGACAGCTGAATCGTGCTACATTTTGTCCTAACCAGGTATGAAATGAAGTAGTAACCTATCGTGTGACCAGCTCTATGATGCTAATTCAAATTTTGGTGCATTTAATTGTTGCTTGGTTTTAACTGGTTGAATACGTCATATGGAAATGCATGGCGTTTGTCTGAAGTGGTGTTCATGTTAACTAAAATGAAAACTCATTTGTTCTTTTTGAAAGATAGCCAAAATAAAATCAAATGCAATTATTAGATTACAAACATAAATGGTAAATGTTGGTAACACTGTATATAATAAGGTACATTTTTAATGCATTAGCTAAAGTAAGCAATATATACAGCATTTTGTTAATATTAAAAATGCAATTCATTGTTCAGGTTAGATCACAGTACATTAACTGATGCTAACAGATACAATTGTTTGTTTAAAAAAAAAAAAAAAAAAAAAAAAATATATATATATAAATATAAACAAAAAAACACAAAAATAAAAAAACACACA
>JAUCMR010000088.1:131579-143752 GCA_032357425.1 Enteromius argenteus
AGCGGTATATATATATATATATATATATATATATACACACACACATACACACACACACATAAATAGCTTATATATTCGGTAACTAATAAAATAAGTACTCAATTATTATTAATAAAATTAAGACTGAAATAAAATAAATGTACACTAAATAAATATTAAGCATTAAATATAAAAAAATAAACTAATGAAATTGCTAAAAGCAAATAAAAATAAAAAAAATCACAAAAAAGAAAAAAGAAAATCTAATTCAAATTTAAAAATAATACAAGAGTTCATAAATTCTAATATAGCGCTGGAGGGGTATTACATTTTTGGCACATTTCTAGGTGGTTTCTCACTGACTCAAGTCAAAAGGGTTCACCCTGAAGTCTCTAGATAGTATGTCAGATTTATTACACCCGTTTTTCCATCTACAATATGATAAAATTATAAGTCTGATCAATTAGAAACAAGATGCAAGATGAAGTGAGGAATCACAAACGATTTAGATATTGAAGCTGAACTCTTATGGGTTTCTTTGTATTATAATATATAATACCAAGTATGGCTAAAAGTAATAGTGCCTTGGTAAGCACCACTAATTAGTTCTGATCGGCTGGAGTTTTCATCCTGCCTGGTTAGGACACTGTGTGAATTGAAGAAATGGCAGGCTGTTTTTCACACTCACACGTGTACAAATGCACACTCACTCAAATCAAAAAGAGCACAAACACACGCTCACATGCGCAGAGTACAAACGCACTCTGGAAAAATCAACAAACACAAAAAGCAGTGATTAGAAACCAAGAACAGAGCGTAGAGAAGCAGCAATGGGGCGATGAGGAGAAACGAGAAATGAAAGAGGGAAAAAAAAAAAAACAAGGTTGGGCAGAGAAACTTGGAAAGAGCGGCCGAGGAGAGTCTCATCTCTTCCAGATCGTTTTACGGCAGAGCCAAACGCAGAGGGAGGGAGAATAACACAAATATGAAGCGGCTGTGCTCCGTTCTGACTCTCAACAGATGCTAAATTTCTCTCTCGAGAAGAAAGTCTATAAAATCAACTTCATAACTGCCTTACAGACGCTGCAAGATAAACACAAGATTCGAGCAGACGAAAACCACATGACCAATCCGAAAATAAAGCTATATTTTACCCAGAAATTAAAGTTTTGTCATCCTTTGTTATTCCAAACCTGCATGAGTTTCTTTCTTCTGTGGAACCCCAAAGAAAGGTTCAGCAGAACATTCAGGACAGCTGTCAAACTCACAAAAACTCTATAATGGTAGTCCATACAACTCTTGCACTATATTACAAGTCGTAAAGTCGAACGATATCTTTTATGCGAAACATCTCCTTCATGCAAAAAGAAAAGGTTTTTTTTTTTTTTTTTTTTTTAATGGGAATCAAACTACCTTTAATTAATTAATTTTTTTGGTATTGTAACATTTTCATAAATTAAACATTAACCAAGTTCCACAACTGCAATTTAAAATTAAAACGATTATTAAATTATTTTATTTTTTTGCATTTTAAAATTTTCCTAAGAATGAAACAAAGTTTCAAACCCAATGCTTAAAATAAAATAAAATAAAAATAAGATTAGCTATCTTATGGCTTCAGAAGACTTAAAATACAGCAGGTAAGTCACAAACTATTTTTATGATGCTTTTTTGCAACTTGATAGCCTGTGGCCACTGTATGCTCTAATTGTATGGAAAACAAGTGTGGAGATTCTTCAAAAACATCTCCATGGAAGAAAGTCAGTCATAGGGGTTTGGAACAACATGATGGCATTTTATTTTCGTATGCACTACTAACCCTTCAGGACGAGAACACTGGAAAAGAAAAAGATGGCCATTGGAGCTGCTCCTGTAAACACTGCAACCTGCCTCCATTTAGAAAGAAGACTCAACAGAAGAATGCTGCTTTTGGAAGCTAAGCTACAGGCATTGGCCACCACACTTGCTTTAAACATCAAGAGGCCTCAAAAAAAAACCTATTTTACCTTTTAACTGGAGTCTAAAACCATTAGAACTTGCAGATGAGGCTTTTTCAAGGAGCTGCAAACACCTGCTTTCAATTTGCGCCGTTGAGGCACTATTTTCCTCTGGCCTGAGCGAACGCTATTGGGCGGTTCAGCCAAGAGTTTGTCTGAAATGACTAACACTTTAACTCGGGTTACATTCGTCCACCCGTCAGCTGAGAGGAGAACACCAGAAGAAAAGTTAGTTGTGGTTAGGCAGTGAAGTGATGGATTAGTGGGTGGCGGCGGATGAAAAGAACGTGAGAAAGAATGCACGACGGAGCAGCCGCCTTTTCTCCCGCACCACTTACGGAGTCTCTCCACCTGCCTTGTGTTACTAAAAAGGATTCAGCTACTCTTCGGCTGCCGTCGTGCCTCGTACGGACCCCTTTTGACGCATCTAGAAACAAAACATGCCGTTAGGTGCAATCTTACTCCACTTGTTGATGTCCAGCTGGAAGCAAAATGTTAGAGACTATCAAAATAGCCGATTACACAATATGAAAAGCATATTTCAGGGAATCTCAGGTAGAAATAGCCAAGTCATTTTTATAGGAATCAGCCTACCTAGTAAGGTAGTTTATCTAGCATATTTCATACACAATGGTAATACAAGGGTTTTTTGTTTTGTTACACAAAAAGGAGTTAAAATAATTGACAACAGATGCATAAGAAATAAATTATTTATTTATTAATTATAGTTCTTAAGTTATAACATTATAAATATTTTTTTAATAAAAAAAAGTTGAATTTTGTATGTAATAAACTAACCAACGTAATTATAAAAATAATAATAATAATTAATTAATTACATTTCTTAAAATATTATATTAACCTATACTTAAAAAACAACAACATTTTTGTATTTCAGTACTGAATTTCAGTACAAATCTTCAGATGGATTTAAAATGGTACTTTACTAAAAAAATCTTAACATTTAAATTATTTTTTTAAAATAGTTTAAATATATAAAAAAAGAGAATTAGATTATTTATTCCCATTAAAAGCTATTTATTTTAGTACTGATTTTGGGGGACGGGGGGACGGACATACTTTAAAAATATATAAAACAGTGAATTACATTATTTATTCCCATTACAAGCTATTGATAAAAAAAAAAAAAAAAAAATAGGCTCTCTTAATTTTAGGGAGTAAAGTGATGCATTTATAACTGCTTTTGTGAGAGAGTCACCCAGCAAAGGGGCAACGAATGGGTTAACGTTGACATAACTCTCACTGGAAACATATTCACCATCATTTCCATAAAAGAGGTTTTGAAAAAATATATACTCTGGAAGGTTTCTGTAAAGCACAGCAAAGCCAAAGTAAACTTAATTCGTCAAATATTAGTCCAAATACATATTTCTGCTTGGCAACTGGATAGTAGCAGTGTAAAAAAACTGTTTGTTTAATATAAAGTTTTACTACATATACTGCTTGTTTTATTAATGCCAGCCTTTACAACTGAAGGCAATTACAGATGAACTGGTTAGGGGAAAGATATAACTCGTAACGTGACTGATGGGTCGACGGTTAAGGAATCACTTTATTGGTCTTGGCCAAGCATCGCTTCAGAATAAAACTAATAAGTGACTACGCCTTCGGGATTTGGATGAGAATGTACTGATCGATATTTCCCAGGCAGTGAGGAGTTTGTGGTTTTTCTTGGCTGCATGCTGAAAGCGATCACAGAGCGTGTCAGAGTTTGGAGAGACTGCGTGCCGTTGGATCGTCATATTTACTGGGTAGAGGAAAGAATCTGGGCCAAATACTATACACTTGAGCTGGGACACATTCAACAAAAACACACAACTGAAAATAGAGAATATGAGCGCCCTGCCAACGGTGACCAGCGGGGAAAAAACCCAATATAGCTCAAATCTGTAACCCCTTCAATAACGTCCAGAAGCCGGATTACATTCAGAGACTACTATTTTACGTCTACAGTCAAATAATGAACCCTGGTGCTAATGTCACAGGTACTAACATTTTATTCAGCTTATAAACTCCCATATTACTCTGTAAAATCTGTCCAGATGTGCACTGTAGGCTGATGATGTACAGACTGTAACTGTATATTACGAATGCAGCGCTTCTCAGTGCACTGACCCGCTGGCATCTTATATTTTAACTGCAGACTAAATTTAACGACAAGAGACTAAATAAAACTAAAGCTCTTTTCATGATTGCTTTACCCAAACTTTGCACACAATGGCAATTGCATTCAATTAGTGTTCTCACTTTCAAATGGAAATGAATGAATTATTTTAGCCTCAATAATTTAATCAACGTACTAGTTATTTCTATATAGAATAGACTTAATCCAGAGTTATCACAGTTATCTAAAGTAAAACCATAAAAAAAAATATCTCTCTTTAAAATAAACAACAAAATGTTTTTCCCCCATATTTTATTTCACCAAAGCAACATCTCAGGGGTCTTTTAGTTAGTAATATTTAAATAATTTATTTAGAAAATTTATTTAAATTAATTAAAAAAAATGTTAATTAAAAAAAATTATAAAAAGCTACATATACATATTAAAATAATAAAAATGACTTACAAAAGTACTACAATTTTAACAAAGTTTAAAAAACTAGAAACGATTTAAAAAAAACATTTAATAAAGGCTTAATAAATCTAATTCAACTATTGTGGTAAACCATTATTTTGGAAATGAGCTGTAATTTTATTTGAAAGCATTTTTAAACTAGTTTGAGAAGTTTGTGACATTTAAAGCAGCATTTTTTTTTTAATTATAGCAATTCCATATTCTGATACAGCCATGGAAATAAACCCTTTGACCTTTAAAATACATGGACCAAAAAAAAGAAAAAAAGAAAGTGGAAAAAAAAACTGCATTTCACGATCTTGACTGCTGGGAATAAGGTCTGCCAAGGATGGGTGGGAACAAATGCAATTGAGGAAAATACTCAAGCTTCACACCATAATTCTGTGCTAATGTCATTCTCACCTCCTCCAGCTCTCGCTGTGTCTCCTCCTCCATTCGGCGGATGTCCTCCATGGTGAGCTCCACCCAGCTGTCAATCCAACAGAAGAGCTGACGGTGGAAGTTGGTGAAGATTCTTTTCTCTTGCTGCAAGCGCAGATAAAATACAGTCTGTTACTCCAAAGCATTGTGAGATGGGAAAGAACATCTCACTGAAATTTGAGAGACATAACTTGAGGTCTGATGTCAACGAAGAGAAATAGGAAATGTTTTGCATCTCTAGCATCAAATCTGGCACAACACAAAATGATAACTGAAATGTAATGTAGTGCAATATGCACAAGTTTTTAGGCCATGGAAATGTTTTAAAATTTTTGGAGCATGATAGCATCACATGGGTGTGAAAAGAGGCACTTAGGACTGTTAAATATCTCTTTTTGTGTCCTGTATGCATTTAAAAAACAAGAGGAAGAATAAAATATAAAGTTCTTCCTTGAATGGGTGTTGTTTTTCACCTTGTGGATGAAGTTTTCTATTTTGGTTTGAAGGCCCCACCACTTGAACTTGACGGTGACTAGTTTGTACGCACACATACGAGGGGTGTCCGGCTTAGCCAAGAGCTCTTTCTGTTCAGGGAGAAATCACACATGGGCTTCATATGGAACTGAATTAACAAACAAAACCTAAAATGTAAAACAACAATCAATTAACTAATTTAATACAGCCACTCACTTTCCAGTCCGGTCCTAAAGGTCCCCGGCCTGTTTTCTCTGATTGAAAGATTGCTGGGTCCTCTTCCTGTTTATAATCCTGAGAGAACAACAACTGGGTCACTTGTGTTTTCTTTATGGTTATTATTTCTTCACATTGCCCGGTTTAATTCAGCTTAGATGCAATTTCAGATGATATTTAATTTTGATTAAAAAAAAACCTATAAAATAATTTTAATTAACATTTTAATTTATTACCAGGAACATTCAGAAAGTAAACATGCCCACTTTTGATTTAATGTTATCACTGTTTTCAACTATTTTCAACTTTCAAAGTAGCTAAAGCCTGCATTTGTAGATGACACCATAGATGAATTAACATATTCAGGAAATCATATCATTTTACATATATATATATATACACACACATACATATATAACACATACACTTTAAAAAAAAATTTTTGTCTAAATATACTGAAATAGAAAATAGTTATTTTAAATTGTAATATTTCAGAATATTTCTGTTTTTACTATATTTTTAATTACATAAAAACAGCATGGGGGAGCATAAAACACTTCATTCAAAAATTCAATGACAAATACATGAATAAATAAAGTTCTAAATGATCCCATAACAGAGTCGCTAGATTTAAAAGGAGATTAAAAAACTCTGGGCTCAGTAAGATTGTTTTTAATGTAAAATTTTATATACTATAAATCATAAAGAACACTCTGAGAGTTGCTTGATTTGTCAGTACGTGCTTTTACAAAAATAAGTTGCTAAAGGTGCCAGAAAAGGTAACAATACATGTTATCTTGAAAAAACACCTTCCCACCACCTCCAGTTTGGGAATTCCCATCATTTCCGTCTTTTCACACTAGTGCGCACACTCGCACGCTACCTTTTAATCTCTCAAACCTTGGAGCTGAGTACCGTGAACATATGGGAATAAGGATTAACCTGAACCAGGACTGATCCACTTAACTAATTAAAGATATGAAGCATAAAAGCGCTGGGGCCTGGGAGGAGCAGTCACTTCAGCGCCCCTCTACAGTGAGCGGGTCAGCATGAGATGGAGCAGATAGCCAACACACTCCTGCTAGTCGACACACCATGACGCTGGACTCCAGTCAAATGGACGCAGTTGTATTCATGCACTCGGCACCGAGCCAGAATGAGGTCACGTGGAAACACATTTGGATTTATTCAAAGCAGCTGATGTTTGACGCAGCGTGTGTGTCTGCTGGTACACAGCACCGGCAGCTAGTTTGTTTGATCTTGAGGCTAGAGTTTTTAGCAGCAATGTCTACACCTTCAAACACACCAGATTGTGTTGTAAACTCTGCCGCTTACAGCAGGTTCAGGTCACACCGCAGTAGATAAACATAAGAAGAAGCCTTTTTGGTAAACTACTGAACCTTGAGTAATGCAGGTTAGAAGGGCAATGGTCCACACGCTCTAATGTCATGTCACACTAATCCAGTCTTACGTAACACACCGGCTCACAAGTCACACACTAGCCAGCCTAAATAGCATGCGGGATAAGGATTAGCACGTCCCAAATCACAGCACACTGGAAACAGTTGGCTAAAAGTGGCACTTCTGGTGGATTTTTATTGTGCATTTTTTTAGGCTAACATCGAATCTAAATTTGTTTGCTACATAAGGTTTGTTGTATTAAGACAATTTTATGACATATTAATATAATAAATATTGCTTTGATGTCTTGCTACAAAGTACATGCACTGCTGTTTCAAAGTTTGGGGTACGCAAGATTTTTAATGTTTTTGAGATTCTTCTGCTCACCAATGCCGCATTTATTTGATTAAAAAAAAATGGAGTAAAAAAATTAGTGTTTTCTATTTGAATTTATATTAATAAGAAATATTTATATCATCATATTTTGTGTAAATTGTGATACGCTTTATTTTTCAGGACTCTTTGATGAATAGAAAGTTGAAAAGGAACAGCATTTTTTTTAATAATAAATCTTAACTTTACTTTACTGACACTTCAATTGAAAACAATTCTTACTGACCTCCAAGTTTTTGTGCAGGGAATATTATATAAAAAACACAATATTAAACTAAGTGGATAAATCAGATTTTGCAAGTTTGAGATTATCTGCATCAGCCGATAAGCATTAATGCATGAGCGATTAACAGAAGCACAACAGTTGAACACTAAATGAGCCTCAAATAGTTCCAATGGTCTCATTCAATGCACAATTTTATCCAAGAAGGACTCACAAATGAGGAACATCACACCAAAACCTCTAATGCAAAAACAGCTTAATGCATTTGCAACACAGGGCGGGGTTATGCAAATTAGATACGACTTGGTGGATATCGACAGTCCATTTTTGAGTACCAGCTGACCACAGGATGACCAGCAGGGATGGACTACAAGCTTTATATTCAAAACGGGTATTGCTACTAAAAGGCACAAAGAATGTGTGCAAATGATATCAGAACATTTGTAGACTGATGTAAAGTGAACTCACTCCAGGTTCAACCTGAGACCGATCGGCTATATCGATATGCACGACTTCCACAGTCTTCCATGTGGTGGGATCCAGATCATGTACCTATAATTGGGCACCAAAAAACATATCAGCCTGAGCATGAAATTACGGACGCATTCAAAACATCAAAAAAACCAAAGAAACGCCTCACTCACATTCTCTAAAGAGCCCGTGTCAGGTTTGTGCCAAGTTTCAATTTTAATCATGAAGTCATCTTTCATGTATTCATTCTGAGGAGAAGATACAGTGATGTTTACATTCATAAAATGCTGTTTTTAAATCACAAACTACAGCATGAGTTCACTTTAAACTCTGGTTTAACAGCACACATGCAATGCAAATATGTTTCTAAAGGGAAATCTGAGGTCCAACAAGTTTAGAGCGGTCCAAACCGCATGTTTTTAAACTGGCTTTAATGCTGGAGGGAACAAGTTCCTAGAAAACAGGAAGTAAATGGGCTGTACTCCAAGTTCTAGGTAAAGTGGCATCATGATTGGTGTGCTAAACTACAGTGGTCCCAAAACATATTCGGACACTTGAAGGAATAGTTGAGCCAAAAATTAAAACTTGCTAAAAATGTCCTCACCCTCTGGCCATCCAAGATGTAGATGTATTTGTTCGTTCATGGGAACAGATTTGGAGGAATTTGGCATTGCATCACTTGCTGACCAGTGGATCCTCTGCAGTGAATGGGTGCTGTCAGAATGTGAGTCCAAACAGCTGATAAAAACATCACAATAATCCACAGCACTCCAGTCTATCAGTTATAACATCTTGGGAACCAAAACAATTTCATTTGAAACATTACTTCTGACCAAAAAATTAGTCCATAATTGTCCGTATCCTGTTTTCCTCTCATATTAAAATCCACAGATTTTGAAGTTGTTAAGAACATTTTTTGGACTGTTTTCACTAATAAACTGTGTTTGACCTGTGGCATATTTCTCTCCTGATTCAGACGAGAAAACATGTTCTTTGAAAAAAGCAGTATTATAAATAGAGGACTTGTATTCCTGCAATATTTTGAAGCTAAAAATGTCTTGATGAATTTGTTTCTAACAACCATGCAGCTTTTGGCTTCTTTGACTAGCAGTAGACACTAGCTGATAGAATGACTGGTGTGGTGTTGATTATTGTGATGTTTTATCAGCTGTTTGGACTCTCATTCTGACGGCACCCATTCACTGCAGAAGATCAATTGGTGAGCAAGTGATGTAATGCTACATTTCTCCAAATCTGTTACAGTGAAGAAACAAACTACATCTACATCTGAGAGTGAGTACATCTTCTTTGGCTGGACTACTCCTTTAAGCCACAATTAGATTATAAATAATCAATTATTTATCAGAACGAAAGGCAGCACATGTGAACTTATAAAAAACAAAGACATGCAGATATAGACACTTAATCTGATGCAATGCCTTTCACACACTTACAAGCATGTCTGAATAGTTTTTAAGGTCACTGTGTCAATTCACAAGTTTAGAATCAATTAAATGTCTGACTCGATTAAAAACAACTTTTAAAAACTGCAGGCATTTCATAGTAAATGATCATGCACTAAAGTTTAGTGTACAGTCATAATGACAGCTAGTGTTTGTACTTACAGTCACAACTGAGGAGAATGGATCAGCATGCAAAAATAAAAGAAGAAAAATAATCAGGTGACACAAATAAACCATTCATATTTGCACTATCAAAACAGACCAAAACAAATAAGGCCCGAAACATACTCTGAGTACATGAACGCAAACAGTTACAGCTACGAAAGAGGTCAGAGGTCAATTCATAATGCAGTCAAATATGGACTGCCTTTTTAGTGTATCAAGACACTATGGGTCTTAGTCATTTAACCAACTTAATGCTGGCTAAAAACAACAGGGTTTAGCTAGACATGCTTTGGTTGATTATTCATGTTTGCATTTGCATACTTGCAGAGTATGTTTCCGACCTAATTCTTTACCAAACAGCACATGTGAGAACTATGTGAAACAATCAAAACAAACATTGTATATGCATGACGTCTGTGCCAATATGTAATTCATTACATATTGTCGTATGCAATAAAAACATGATAGTGACGGATTGTGTGGTATAACGGATGAAAAGGTCTCCACTCACTCGTGCGGCAGTATGGATAAGCATTCCAGGCCTTTTCATGGAAAACTAATGCCCCCTCTGGTGCGATCATCTTCACAAAGCCTGGCACTTTACTGGATGAGCACAAAACACAAGAGCAATAAAGCAAAATCCCGAGTAATTATTTACAGCTTTGTGTTAAGTTGAATAATTTGTCATCTGATAATGTGCAGCAAAACACTAGAGATGTGTCACATACATCTAATAACACTAAACCGTGGGTGGTGTTACTATCAAGAATTAAAAAAGCATTTCTGCAATTACAGAAAATTACTAACTTGACAAAAGTTTGATGAACTCATATTGGCTTGCAGAATAAAACGACTAATTCTTACCTCTTTAAGTGGTAGATTTTGTGTGTGTATTGTCCCTTCTCGCCTTCCTTCTCATAGGGTTCATTCTTAAGCACTTCAATGCCCTCTCCTCCACCTGTCTCGTTTTTACTGGCCTCAGCCACCGAGAAAAGCTGCCCAACTTGATACTGTAACGGTAGAGAGAAAAGGGTGAGGTTTAATAGATCAGATGGTAAGAGATGACATAACCACACTTAAAACTCAATACCAAATCAAAGAACCTCTCTATGAACCCTATGAAATAAGGGTCCTTTATAGTTAACTAAAACTGAAACCATAAAAAAAAAAAGTTTATTTTAGTATCGAGATAACATTTTTTCATTTATAGTTTTCTTTAATATTTTGAATGTTTCTATATGTATTTCAACTTTAGTTTTAGTGATTTAGTTTTGTTTTCGTCATTATTAGTAGCTTCTGCTTTTTCTATATTTTAAGTCATTTTTATTACTTTTTTTTAGTACTAGTCAAACTAAATTAAAATGAGAAATGTTGCCTTGACAACCATCTGAAAAATCTTTTATATTTGTATTATATTTAATTATATGAATATTCATATAAACATTTATTATATTTCAAGTAATGTTTTCTGGTTAATTATAAAAAACCCTGGTTACCTGAAGTATACACATTATCTAAAATAAAAAAATAATAATAATAAAAATAAAAAAAATAAATTAAAAAAATAATATATATATATATATATATATATATATATATACACATACACACATATACATAATTTATTTAAGCTTGCTGCCAAGACAACATTTTTTATTTAGTTTATTTTGATGTACTAAAACAACTAAAAGTGAAATAAAACTATGAACTATAATGAAAAAGTACAGATGAACATACTAAAATGACAAATACAAACACAAACAAAATGTATCTCACTTTAAAATTAAAATGAGAAATATACAAAATAATTCAGAATATGAAAAAAAAAAACAATAATAGTATCTCTCTGATACTAAAATAACACTGGTTTCTTTGAGGTCATCTTTATGTGACAAAATATATTCTAATAAGTTTTTTATTCACTTATTTGATCTTCTATCCTAAAATTAGTACTAGTGGATCTCAAATGCACAAATACACAAAGCCTAAAGACTTTATATAGTAAATGCACTCAGATCAGCATCTAAGGAATTAAACAGCTCTCGTATAATTAAAATATGTCCCTTCCAGCAGTTCCAGATATGAAGACAAAGCTTTGCATTGTGTGACTGACTGATGCCTTAGAGGGACATTATAGTAAAACCACTATTCATGCATCACTGCAAACAGGGAACTGATGTAGATATGCATGAATAGTTAAGCTAGGCTTTGGACCAGGATTATTACTAAGGTACTAAAACCATAAAAAAAAAAATTAACATGCAGTGGGTACGGAAAGTATTCAGACCCTCTTACATTTTTCACTCTTTGTTATATTGCAGCCATTTGCTAAAATCATTTAAGTTTTTTCCTCATTAATGTACACACAGCAC
>JAUCMR010000088.1:156658-176367 GCA_032357425.1 Enteromius argenteus
AAATAAATAAAAATAAATAAATAAACAAAATGTCCATAAGGTTGCACAAGGGTTAAAGTGACATGTGACAGTATGCAGCAGCAGTGTGCTATATGACATCACTGTACTGTGTTTAATATACAGTATTCACCACAGTATGATTAGCTTACAGTATATACTGCACATGTTGAGATCGTACCTGCCCAGTTGGAGGGGTGTGAGAACTGTTTGCTGCTCTGGACGGTCTTCATTGCATCTGCGAGGGCCGCGCTGGCTTTGGTGCCGTTGAGTAGAGCGCTGTAGAAAGCGTGGACGAACATCTTTGAGGCTGCGACGGGAACCGGCCACAGAGACACCAACACACACTGAGCTCCAGCGGCCAGGAAAGCCCTGGTCAGACCCACCACCCCGTCCGCCGTGACTTTACTGTCCGACTCCTGGTACGAGCTGCAGGTCACCAAAACACACTCTATCAGCCTCAAGGAGCAGTAATTCACTGGAACACAGATGCTATTATCTTCAATAGACTGTAAAACTACTGTAGATGTGACCACAGTCGTAGTACGGCCTGTTAAACAGAAGTTATGTATGAAAACAATGATGTGTAGATGAGGGCGGGCAGTATGAACGAAAGTGTATATAACGGTATAATAATATATCTGGGTAAGCATTACATACACACACAGAAATAATATACATGCTACATATACAATTGTATATTCTATACTTTATAATGAAGCTTTTAGTTTATATATGCATATTATATATAAAATAGGGATTTTAAGCATACAATATTTTAGTTTAACAAAACAAAATAATAATTATAATAATGAAAATAATAGTCTATAATATTCTATATGATATTTGAATATATTACAACATGCATAATTTTGGTTAGAATATAATACAATTAAAATTTTTTTTTTTGAAACTTGGTAGACACTAAAGATCAGATAAAATAAAATAACAACAACAACAACAAAAAGAATAAAACAACAAAATTAAACAAAATACTTTATATTGTGTAATGAATGAATGAAGTAAAATATAAAGAAAATCTATAAAAATAATCACTAAATAAAGTTTGTTGATCTAGATTTTAGGTTATTAGTACTGATACTAACAATACTACTAATAAATATTTATAAAAAAAAAAATTCTAAATTTAAAATGACAAAAAATAAAATAATATCTCAATGATGCTGAAATTTCCCTGGTCTACTGACCCCAGCACGACTAGTTTAGTGGGCAGCCTGAGGTCAAGGATGTCGGCTGCGGTGAGCAGGAACTCCTGCAGCGGAGGGCTGTCACAGATGCTTTCGGCATCGCTGGCGTCGTCCGGCACACGCAGACTCTCGGGCATGGTGTAGTTGGATTTGACTCCGCTCTCTCCTCCTCCTGCTCCTCCGCTGGGAGCCGGCGGCACCGCTCCGGAGCCCGTGTCCTGGCTGGGCGTGAGCACCAGAGCCGCCAGCTTCCAGGAGATGTGCGTGGCGAAGTGAGCGCACTCAGCCTGCGTCAGGGCACTCATGACCCGCTCCTTGGTGGCGGCGGGACCAGCCAGCGGCTGGCAGCCCAGGAGATCGGCCACCATGTGAGCCTCCTCCTCAGCCGAGGGCATCGGCCCCCAGAGCCAGCGGTCCATCACCGACGGAGGCAGCCGAGGATTCCCAACCACTGCAGCCATAGAGCTTCCTCCGTTACACAGAACCGGACCTGTCCGCCGAGGGTGAACCTGACCACACAAACAACACGTGACTTCACCAGCAAAAACAGTCAAGGTGAAATTCAGGTTTGGCATGTTGCTGTTGCTTCCTTATAAAATCAATAAGGATAATGAGGTGGTAAACTACCATAGCCAAGAGGGTAAATGTTAAAACAACACTCCTTAATCACGGTATAATCATTGTAACACTCAAGTCTCATGTGCCTTACTGCTTTTTTAGTCTGTGAAACAACCCAAGAGACCATCAGGCACTAGATCTACAACCAATAAAACAAATAAAACAAAAAATGTAATAAAACAAAAACTAATAATAAAAGCACATAAATAAAAAATTACAAATTGTATTCTTAGATTTGTTGTTTATTTAAAAACATATACCTGAAATAATTTTTGATAATAAAGTTTTTTGGGTTTTTTTTGGACACAAACTGAAAAAATTGAAATTGCATTAGAATTATTAGAGTAAAAACAGCTTAACATTGTAATGTTTAAAAAATGACTGAAAAACAGTTAACGATTAATATAAATAAATAAATACGGTAATAATATACAACCTGTCATATAGCAGTATATACCATTGTGGTTAATGTTAACTAAAACTAAAACTATTAAAAATAATTTTCATTAATTGAAATAAACCTCATGAAATAAAATAAAATAATATTAGAAAAAAATAGATGAAAAGCTAAACAATAACAAAAAATTGAACTGAATTCAAATAAGTCCTATAATTACTCAAACTAAAATTGAAATAGATATAAATTTAAGTTCAATAGAAATAAAACAAACACAAAAACAAAATACCTCAAGTTAAAAAAAAAAAACATACCAAAAGAAATAAAACTAAAATAAAAAAATTATTAATAAAATTTAAAGAAATTTGCTTTATTTTTATTTTAATACTTTTTTATTAATAAACACTTTAACAGTTCATAATTAAGGGTAAATTAACACTGGCCTATCTGTGTGTCAGAACTGTGCCTACTTTAGCTGTGCTCCCCAGACTGCCGATGGAGGGTACGGCGATGAGACTGAAGCGCTCGTACAGATACTCATTAGACGAGCTTCCCTTCAGCAGAGCAAACGGGATGAGATACAACTCTCCCTCCAGAACCAGAACCAGCTGTCTGTGTCTGCCGACCGGACCGCTGGAGTGCATCAGACCCTACACACATCACATGACAAACTCAAGGACTACTCCAAACAGGCCGGGAAATATTGGACATACATCATAAAATAGCTTTAAAAATGAAAGAACAGCCAACATTAAAGCGGTCATATGATGTGATTTCATGTTTTCCTTTCTCTTTGGAGCGTTACAAAGTGTTAGTGCATAGATAAGATCCCTGAAGTTGCAAAAACTAAAGTTTAAAAACCAAAAAGATATTCTTTATAAAAGTTATTACTTGTCCACACCCCCTAAAATGGCTCATTTAAACACCCCCACTTTTCTACGAGTGGGTTTTTACGTAATAAAAGAAGGCGGAGCTATTATTCTGGCTGTAGTGTTGCTGCAGGCACCACATGTCATAGTGTCATAGCGCCGGGATGCAGCATCACGTTATGGTAAGGGGTGTAACATTTTCGTCACACGCTTGAGGTATTCGACCAATCACAGTGTACTGGATAGCTGGCCAATCAGAGCTCACCTCGCTTTTTTAGAACGTTTCAGGAGGCGGGGCTTAGATGAGAAACAATAATGTACAGTATGTATGTTTTTTTAATGTTAAACTGTATAAACATATTGCATTAAACCAAATACACAAAACTATGTTCTTTTTAGCAACATCATATGACCCATTTAAGGTAGTGAAAAAACTTCTTGACTGTGATTATTCTTGCTAATAGTCGTACCCCCTCCATCGGAGCGATGAGAAGGTCGTAAAGGGCTCGTAACGGAGGTTTGCTGAGCGCACTGGAGCGGCGTGGCAGAGACGAGGAGCCCTCCTTCACCGGAGACACCGTGTTACTGAAGAGACTCGTCATACTCTGACAGCTCCTGAAACAACACCACAAACACACTCATGAAACACTAGTGTCCTCCACAGCACTTACTGTGTGACTAAAACAGCACGGTACAGGCATTTCATTCACTTCTGTGTCAGAATCCTAACTTTTGGAAGTCGGATTGAAATAAATCAGGAACGAAATGGAAAATATAATGGATGAGAGTGTATCCAGCTCATACATCACGCTGGAAATACAGTATGCAGACCCCTGCCTCACAACAAAACAGTATTTAGTGTGCTATTTCAAAGACATTCATAGTGACAAATGGGAGAAGATGAAGTGATATCACACCACATTAGATTCAATGAGTTACTGAAACACAAGAGGGCGCTGTTCACCTGCATTTCTTTTTAACATGCTTGTGTTTTATAACAGCAGGTCCTGGCTCAAGGGTGGACTGTTGAGGTTAAAACACTCAGAAAGCCATTTAAATAAAATAAACATTTTAAATTAAAGAGGGCAACAAAATGTGTCACTGTGGACTTGGAATAAAATAGAATTATGGCAGTAACAGTAATATCAACAATGCATATGGTGTTATAATACATATCAATAACAAATCATATTAATAATAATTATTAGAATAATAAATAATTAATAGTTATACTGTATACTTACATATTCACAATATAGAATTACACCAGTACAAATAAAGAAAAAAAGAAGAATTAATAGTGTTATATGGTATACTATATATTATTATACAAAAAAAAATAAGTTAATATTGGATTGTATAATAATTACACTGTATACTAATGGCAAATGATATAAAATAATTCAAAATAACAATAACACCGTATACTAACAGCAAAAACTACTACTAATAATAATATTATTACTAACAATAATAATAATTATTATTATTTAAATAATAAAATGTTTTTAATTGAGTTTTTATTGTGAATTATACTATTATTATATTATATCACTTCCATCTCTAACTCTAGCACTCTCTATTCTACTTCTATTGTTTAAAAAACCTGCCCCTTTTAGACTTTATTTATTCTATTTATTTACTATTTACTCTTATGCATTATATTGACAATATAACAATATTAATTATTATTGGCAGAGGAACTGTTTATTGTGATTACTTATGAAATATAACAATTTATTGGTCATTAGTGTAATTTATCATACAGCCATGGCTATCATATAGTCGTGTTGGAGATTTTACCATGGGTTTACTATAGTATGTCAAACAGCAGCCCTTTATGGTGGTGAAATCACTGTAACACACAACCTTTATTGCTTTAATCAGTTCTGTGTCCTGTAGAAACATGTCACTGAAGGATCTCTTAAAATAAAGACAGAAGTCACACATCACCTTACAGCACATGACATCAAAACACCTCGTTATTAAAGAATCTGTGTAGGTGTAATGACTCCACATACTCCAGGTCTAATCGGAATCGCTATGGAAACCGAAGAGCTCCACAGACAACTTCCTTCCCACTTCCTGTCACGGAGCTCTATCATTACATGCCTTCAAAGAGACACACACACAGGAGGCTCCGTTCGGAGGTTAACCGGCTGATCAAACCGAAGTAAGCCTCGTCAATGTTTAATGAGCATCAGCGATCGACATCAGCCTGGATCTAACGAGAGGAGGATCATTTGTGTGAGAACAGCAGGAACCAATTCACCCCAAAAACTTGAAAAAAACCCTACTGAAATAAAACAAGGTTAAGCTGAAGCGCTAAAACTACAACAACAACAAAAACACATAACAAAATTACTAGAATTAAAATAAAAACTGAAAAAAACTAATGTTAATTCAAAACTGAAACATGAACTGAACTGAAATATGAAAGTTTTTAAAAGTGGTTAAATTTATGATTTAAACAACAAAACTATTAAAATCACTTTTTCTAATTGAAATAAAGCTGAATTAAAATGATAGGTAACCCCCCCCAAAAAACTAAAATTAAAATAAAAACAGAAATTATAGAATTAAAAGCTAATCCTCATTATTACATAAGTGCACTATATTATAAATAAATAAATATTTGTCCACTGATTTTGCAACCTGCATCAAACTATTTATTGTAAATATAAATCTCAAATGAATTCCTAAATACGGAGTTCGTTAATGAAGTATTGTTTTGCATTAGATCTTTTTAATGAATCATTTACTCTTACGAAGGAGCTAACAGATCCTTTTCAAAAGAATCCATTAATATCTGATTCATTTGTGAATCATTGTTTTGTGTTGGATCTTTTTAATGAATCATTTGAGCACTACTTGTCTCATGAACCCTTATGTGGATTTTCAGTGAATAAAGCACGTAGATTTGGGTCTGTTCCTCACACAAATCTGTCGTATGACTTCAGAAGACAAAATATAGTGAATAAGACATTTTCAACCACCTGGAAGACACTTTAACGATGTTTACTTGTCATCAGCTTCTCGTTCACTGCACTTAAAAGAGCAGGATACTCGTCAAAAATTCTCCTTGCTTGCGAAGAAAGTCAAACAGGTTTGAGGAATCCTGGTTTTTGACTGAATTGTTAGTTTAACGCGGTGGCACGTGCTCATTAGGACAGATGAGGAGTGAGCGGCGCTCGGGGACGGCTCTTTGTTTTAATGAATATAGAGAGATGTGCGGTGCTGAGAGCTCTTAACGAGGAGCAGAGCTCTAACGATGGCCGCTCTGACCTCGTCTTTAACAAACCACGGCACAACCTCTCCTCCTGTTCCTGTCCTGGCTGTCGTTTCTTCCTCCCTCCCCCTCTTTCAGTACTAATAACCATCTCTCTTTCTCTCGTAATGAATCAGGATGTGAAGGACTGGACTGAATGCCCAACTATCCCTAATTATCATCCGTCTGAGCTGCTCTTTCCCACCGGCAGAGTTTAGATCCATTACCAGCAAAATGTTTACTAATTGCTTAATGATTTAGTGTTTGATTGGGTTTTTCTCTACTATTTGAGTGGTTTCTCTTTCGGTAGATTTTGGTCAATATACAACAGAATTAGATCTAGGAAAAGAAAAATGTTGTTTTTACTTTATTTAATTTTTTTGATGGATTTTGAGCAAAATGTTAATTAATTGCTTAATTAGTTGGGGTTTGATTGGGTTTTTCTTCACTATTTAAATGATTCCTCTTTTTTTTAGATTAATAACAAATGGTTTATTTTGGTCAATATAAAACAGAACTAGATCTTGGGGGAAAAATGCTTTTTATTTTTTCCAATGAACTGAGAATTTAATTTTTTTTAATGCATTATAAGCAAAATATCAATTAATTACTTTATTAGTTAGTGTTTGATTGTTTTTTCTTCACTATTTGAGTGGTTTCTCTTTCTTTAGAGTAATACCAATATGTGTATTTTGGTCAATATAAAAGAAAAATGCTTTTTATTTTTTACAAATGGACTGAAAATTGTATTTTTATTTTTTGATGCTCATAGCACTATTTAAATGGTTTCTCTTTCTTTAGATACCACATGGCCTATTTTGGATAATAATAATATATCAATGGACTTTCAATGGACTGAGAAAAATACACCCATTATGAACATGTTTACAAATTGCTTAATTATTTGCTGTTTGATTGGGTTTTTATCTGCTTTCTCTGCTCAGATTAATATCAAATGTTTAATTTTGGGTAAATATTAAAACATAAGATCTAGAACAGGAAAAAAATAACTATTTACCAATGTACTAAGAAAGGTTTAAATGACATTTCAGATTCTGTGGTGTGTTACGATGCTACACAGGTAAATATATATTGTTTAAGATATTTTTCTCATGAACTCATTAATATGTGTTTTAAGGGAATAAAACACTTAAATTTGGGTCTGTTCCTCAAATATGTCTCATACATCTTCTTTAGAAGACTTCAAATATTGGGTACTGCAAATAAGTCAGTTTTACCAACTTTAAGACACCTCACTGAAATTCATTAATAATCTTGGAGCTTGACTGGAAAGCTTATCAAAATTTTGACCACTACTTGTTTATTGAACTCTAATGAACTAGCCAAGGTGGATTTTTTTAATAAAGCAAGTGGGTCATCTTAACCCATTTTAGGACACTCTGTTTATTCGTAATTTTGACCTCTTTCAGAAAGATCTTAACGATATTTAAGAGATTTCTGAGCCACTTTCTATGATGACTGGTGTGTGTCTGACCTGTTAAAGAGGTTGTTTCTGGAAACCATCCTCAAGAAGCCGGTCGGGTCGGTCACTGAGTTGAGTTTATTATTGAGTTCTTCAAACTGCTGGTCCAAAAGGTCTCCAGCTTCGCTCTCCGTCTCACTGCTGGAGCCGGCTCTGAAACACCAAACATAATTTATTTATTTACCACAGCTGAGGGGAGCTGTTGGCTTCAAAACATGGTACAATTATTGCTTTTTTCATTTTTTGTGAAAAAAATGAGTCCAATAAATAATTTAATGATGTAAAACGACAATAATAACTATAAACACCACTTCTGCCCAAGAAAATATTCAGTTATTAAACAACACCCTGAAATACGTGATTCTACCGTCTGTTTTTATTTCTCTGACATAACATTTCAAAGAAACATAACTGCTAAGTCAATTAAGTTTCTTCAGCGATGAAAGCACTACATCTGAGCGATGAAACGCTCCCACTTATCAATACCGCTGTCAAACACGCACGCATTTATATCCAGACATGCACATGTTTGTTGACTTTTCATTCCCGCCGTCCATTGAGATGCAAGGCAAAATAAGACAAACAATTTCACAAACGACCAAACAACTCGAGCACAACGGCAGACACAATCACAGATAATTGCTCACGAGTCTCTCGGCGTCTGAAGAACACGTGAGCAAATTTCTCTGATTAGCTTTAATGAAAAAACAGATCTCTCCAGCAATCTGACTCATCTGAGACAGCACACTTGGATTCCTCTATTGGGTTAATAAGGTTTTATCCACCTCACCTCAATTACACACAAAACGCTCTTCATTTGCACCTAATGCACGACGCAGATGTTCCGCTGATTATTTTGAATGCATTATCAGATGGCATTAAAACATGTCGATATGAAGAGATTGAAATGCTCCACAGACGTCTGAATATCTCGTTAGCGTGTGTTTGTTTAAGTGTGTCTTTGCTCTGAGAATGAAAGGGAATGTCTGCTTATCCTCTTCTATATATCTCTAAATATAACTGTATATATTTCACATTACTGCATGCATAATGTCATCTGACTCCTTACATTATATCTCAAATTAAGACTTCAGCTCAATGACTTCATATATATCTCAAAATATAAATATATAGCATAATATCACTACACATCTCCCAATCACTTAATGTATCTCAAAATATAACTTTATATATCTCATATTACATATACACACAACATCATATGACATTATATCTCACATTTGGACTATATATTGCAAAATATTATTACATATATCTCACAACATGGCTTTTTTTTCTTTATATATCTCATAATACTATATACATCTCATAATATTAGTATATATCTCATCATTTGACTATCTCAAAATGACTATATATCTCATACTAATAGATACATCTCACATTTACATAATATTTCTCAAATTATCTCTATATATCTCATAATATGACTATACATCATTAAATAACTTTCTCAAAATACGACTATATCTCATAATATTATATATATATATATATATATATTTCACAACACAACAAAATTGAGTCACAATATAACTCAAGATATTAATATCTCAAAATATTATTTAATAAATCTCATATGTTACTATATATCTCAAAATGACATGTTAAATATAACTTTAAATATCTCATTCCTATTAAAATATATCACCTGACTTCTTATCTCACATTTCATATTTCAGAATATGACTATGCATTTCACAACTTAAATATTACTTTATCTCATAATGTTACTATATACATATATATATATATATATATATATATGACTTCAAAGACACGTTAAAATATAACTTTAACTCATATTCCCTTAATATATATCACATGACTTCTTATCTCACATTTCATATCTCAGAATATGACTATGCATTTCAGGATGACTTAAATATTACTTCTACCTCATAATATTCCTTTTTATCTCACAATATGACTTCTGTTACTGACTATATACTGAATGCTCTACAGATGTCTGAATAGCTCATTAGCGTGTGTTTGTTTAAGCCATTTGCTCTGAGATTGAAATGGAACGTCTGCTAATCCTGTTCCCTAGATTTCTGAACTATTCCAGAATGTCAGAGCACCAGCATTCTTCTCATTTTACATTCTTTATCTCCGCAAACATGTTCCAGCGCCCGATGCACTCCCTCTTGAGACGGAAGCCATCCCAAATCCTGTTGAAATGTTAATTTAATTCTTTGTCAGGGTACAACCCTGTAGGATGGGAATAATCTCATTTCGGTGCCAACCAGAAATGAAAAGCACCGGAGGAGCCGGAGGATGAGATCTGCTCTTCATATATTTGTGCTTAAAGTGACAGAGTTCGACCCGGTCGTGGGGCAAACGCTCGCATCTGAGACCTGTCCGTATGCGCTCCTGCACCTGGATGCGGATCAGTTTGGAAAGCTCAGATGTGGAGACAGCGGCGTGGGCCGTGCGTGGCAGGCAGAGATATGCGAGGACACTCTGAAAGGAAAACCTTCCTATAGTGAGCGGCTCTCTAACCTGATCAGGTAGGTTAACTCAGGTTGTTCACACTGGGTCTGAGTTTGATTACACCTCCGGAGTAACACTGTGAGCGCAGGAGGAAGCTGTTTACCAGCCGACTAAAATTGAACACGCTGTCTGCTGCGGATGCGTTTGAAAGCCGTTTCTGCTGAGACAAGCAGCAATAAGAATGCATTAGTTTATAATATGCAAAGTATAAATCATCAACAGCCATTTATTTCAGCAAATTAGGCCGAATTGGTTTATGAACCATAACTCAGACCGGAGCTTATATGACAAGCAAACAAACTCAAAAAACCCTGGGAAAGCAGGAAATGTCCTAATTAGTGGCGTTTACTAGGTCATCTATCATTGTTACTACTGCTCATACTGAGGGTTTGTGATATGTACATCATACATATACATCATTATTTGTGCAAGTCATCCTGTACAACATGAATGATTCCTCAAATCATGTGTCCTCTTGAAGAGAGGATAATAGGACTTACGATTGTCACCTGCTGGATTATGAAAAAGACAAATCACTTCATATTTCACATTACAAATGAATACATCTCATAATGTTACAATATACCTTACACTGTAACTTCGTATCTCAAAATATGATTTCATATCACATTATGATTTATTTCATAAAATAGCTTTATGTCTCATAATGTTACAATAACTCCCCATAACTTACTAGATATCTCATAATATGATTTTATACCCAAAATATATTACTTTATATCTCAGATTATGACTATATATCAAAAAGTCACTACAAATACTGTAAAGCTGCTTTGAAACAATTTCCATTATAAAAAGCGCTATAAATAATGGTGATTTAACATATTTCAGGATGTTTTTTTTATATATAATGCTATGACTAAACATCTCACAATGTGACTTATGAATAAGTATAACAATACTCCACATTAACTTTATATATCTCACAATATTATTTCACAAATATGACTTTATATAGTTATTATATTACCATATATCTCACAATATGACTTCAAACATCTTTACAATTTATCTCATAATATTATTATACCATATCTCACAACATGACTTCATCTCAGACTCATCTCTTTCCTGTTATATCTTCTTATATCGCACCAATAGGACTACTTTTTTGTATTTAACCATTTCTCATAATTAACTTTCTACCCAAAGGTGAAAACAAGGTATCATACCCATTATATCTAGAGACCAGAATATAACACTTGGGTATGGGCTCATTTGCACCTAGCAACTGTACAGTAACGTCCTGACAACCACCCTTCATGGCGGTGTGTTTTGCGGGCAAACACAATCCGTGCATTAATCACAGAGGTATTCTGATGAATGTCACAAGCGGCACTCCAGTCAACACACACACGGATCCGTCTTAACTAAAGGGTGCAAGAGGTCTCGCTAAACGAGCCATAATCGCTCATATAGCAGCCGGTCGCAGGTATCACAATTCCTGTTTGTGCCTCTTTCTTTCTGCACAATGAATGGGGTCTTCAAAGGTGGCATATTGCACCCAACCAAGTGGAAAAGATTGCTCGCAGCCCCTCAGTCAAGCGCTAAATTATCCTTTAATGGGCAGGGATGAGCGCAGAGCTCGCTGGGAGAAGCCATCACACCTCTAGTGACTAATGCGCTGGCACCGGCGGCTTTCCACGCACGTACAATAATGGCCTTTGTTTCAGGCTGCTGCTTAATTCACACCAAGAGCTTCTGACGTTCTGCCATCCTTCTCTCTGCATTCTGCTCCTCCAAACCTGCCAGTGTCTTCACCTAATTACATGTCAGAGTGAACTCAACACCAGCAGTGCTTCCTCCATGCGAGAGGTGAGTAACTCCTCAGCTGCCACCCGGTTAGCGCCACAGAGCCAGAGATCAGTGTGCTGTGGCCTCCAGCCCCGCCGCGGCGTATGACAGCATCGCTGAGATGTGCTTCCTGCAGGGCATGAACGCGCACACGCGCACACTCCAGCACCGCATCCATCAGGGTAAATTTAGGAGGATGCAGACATTCACACTAACACGAGCACAGCTGCGCTCTGCGGCACTTCTGCTGTAATATTTTACTGGGAAAAGCATATTCTTAAAGGAATAGTTCACCCAAAAATGAAAAATCAGTCATCATTTACTCACCCTTGAGTAGTTCCAAATCTGTATGAATTTCACACAAACACAAACGAAGATATTTTGAAAAAAGTTTGTAACCGGGCTGTTTTGGGTCACCATTGACTTCCATAATGGGAAAAAAATACTATGGGAGTCAATGGTGAACCAAAACAGCCCGGTTACAAACTTTTTTCAACTTGTTTTTGGCTGAACAAAGAAATTCATCCAGATTTGTAACTACTCGAGGGTGAGTAAATGAAGACAGAATTAAAATTTTTGGGTGAACTAGTCCTTTAAATCAACATAGTCGTCTGTATTTTATAAAACCATAAAACACAGGAAAATTTAACTAGATGTTACATGGCTTGTTTACTTTTATTTTACAAAACTAAGATGATCAAAGGAAGGAAAATTATAATGTTTCACTGAAATATTTTTGCAAAGTTTAAACATTACAAAAAATGATCTCTATCATAACAAATACAATACTATTTTTAAAAATATTTTTAATAATGAGCAACCACCTAGTAACACCCTAGTAACCCCCTAACCAGGCTCTAACACCCCAGAGACTTAACACAACATCTGAAACAAACACTAAGAACACCCTAATAACAGTCTAACACCCAGTACAACCTTGAAATTACCTAGCAACACCCTAACAGACATTAAGAACACCACCATAGCAACCACCTATCAATACCTAACATTCAATAGACCCTGAAAATGACCTAGAAACACCCTAACAAACACTAAAAACAACATAGCAACCACCTAGCAATGCTCTAACATCCAATACACCCTTAAAATGACCTAGAAACACCCTAACAAACACTAGAAACAACATAGCAACCACCTAGCAACACTCTAACATCCAATACACCCTTAAAATGACCTAGCAACACCCTGACAAACACTAGTAACAACATAGCAACCACCTAGCAACCTTCTAACATCCAGTACATCCCTGCAATCACCTAGCAACAACCTGACAAACATTAAGAACACCCTTGAAACCACCTAGCAACACTGTAAAATTATCAAACATCCAGCAGACCTTAGCAACTTCTTGATTTTTCCAAATCCCTCCGGTGATTAGTTAATTTCATTTAAATTTTAATGCTCCAAAAGTGACACCTAGTGGCAAAGAATGGATTTGCATTTTCATTCAGACCAACAACAGACCAACAAGTGGGCGGGCAATATGCTAATGTTTCATGTTGACGTCAAATAGAGACAATAACTTTATACTCAGTGCACTTTCAGAATGATAACTTTGCAGGATGTTACACACTGCATGAAAGCTCATTTTCAAAAATCCATAATGGGAGCACTTTGACAGCAACCTAGCAAACCCCCCAGATTACATCACCAGATTGTATCAGTTGAGAAACTCCTTTTAAACCATAAATAACAGTCAGAAATGATTTAAATATATTTAATTAATGAATGGAATATGAAGTGGAAGATAAAAGGTGAACTGGAGGCTGTGACTGAAGCATTCACCTGCTGTAGTATGAGTCCACCCCCAGAGCTTCCCGAGCGTTACTGATGTGCTGCTCCAGAGACGAGCCTCCACCCGCAGGCACAGAGCCACCACCACCCTCCTGGAAGTCCGACGTACCACCATCCGACGCACCCTCACCCAGATACACCTCATGAAACTTCAGGATACCTGTGAGATGGAGAGCAGAGCACAGAAATGATATCTGGAAGATAATGGTGAATATTGCTGCTGGTGCTGTCTTATAAAAGCAGTGCACTACATGAGCTTTGTGATTTCACAAATGGCAAAGTAGCTCAATCTTGAACTGAAGACGCTTAAAGGTCAGATGTAAAAGACGATCACCCAGCAGAGTTCAGACTGGACCGAACGCTCTCAAACTCCTGAGAGCATCAGTGTTTCAGACATAACGTGCGTGCTTTGGCTAATAATGAAGTTAGAAAAACATATAGAGCCACACAAGAGTCATGAGCAAGGTCAGAGCTCCTGTGAGAGGCTGAAATCTAGTTAGCTGAATATTGTAAATGAGCAAAGGCACTCCCTGCTCTTAAACATATGTATGTTTGATTACAGACACTAATGCTGGAATAAATACATTTTCAAGTTCAGAGAGATGAAGTCGTGTGCGAGTGCATGTCCAGGGATGAAAATTAAATTATTGATATCAAAATATTTTCAAAATTGACATGAGTCAGACACTAAAAATATATAAATCTGAAACTTAAAGTATGTTGCATAAAAAATAAATAAATTATATATATATATATATATATATATATATATATAAAAAATACATAAAACATAAATACGTACACATAAATAATCAAATAAATTAAATCAGAAATTTTTACTTAATATTTAGCTCAAATATAACTATAAAAAATATAACCATAAAAATATCTAAAATGTGAAACTGACATTTTATATGATAAAAAACTAATAAAAATATTTTAAAAATACATATTTAAAATTTTGAATGTAAACTGTATCTACATAAAAATCTAAAAATGTTACATGTATTTACATACATAAACCTTACAGAAAAAATACATCACAAAATTAAAAAAATTATACATTAAAAAAATAAAAAACTGAATATGCCATAATATAATTATGTATATTCATGCACGTAAAAATTCTAAACATTTGTAAAACTGAACTGAGATATAAATATGTATTACAATAAACCAGCATTAAAATAAAAACTGTGTAACGGTAACACCCAGAGTGTGTGTTTTATGTGTGTGTGGTTGTGAGGCGTGGGATTATGGAGGCAGGTGGTACTGCCGCTTTGCGTTAATTCACAGCTTTTTACCAGCTTCACCAAACAGCAGGCGGCACAATGAAGCCGCGGGGAACAGAAGGTGTGAGGAATACGACAGCGACAAACACACCGATCAACTGAGCACGTGCGTGTGTGTATGTGTGTGTCCCTGACATTGAAACAACTCCAGATTTGATCAAATAATTGCTTCTTTGTTGTAGAATGTGGTCCAACCAAACTTATGGTGTGTTTGGGTCTGTAACAGATGCCTTTTGAGAAAATGGATTAAAATAGCGGACATCAACCTTTGATTAACATCTTTTAAATAAGATTATTAAAAAAAACATACTCATCTACTTTAGCTTGAGATAGTTTAACGCAATTTATTAACACTTCTAGTGAAATGACGTGTAAAATGGTACAGAAATGTAGCTTTACAGCATGAGAAAGGCATCAGTTTGGCAGGTCAGCGTGTGCGTTATTGATTTGTTAGTGTAAATGTGAGCGGCGGTGCTGGTCTGTGTTCAAACAGACAGACAGCGTCTCAGCGTGTCTCCGGATCGGGCTCTGATGAACTGTTCAGATGTGTGCTGTGTCTGTCTGACACCTCCATCACCACACACACACACACACACCGCATACTACTTTAATCTGTGTTTAGGATCCTTCAATTTCAATGGTAAACATGAAGAGAATCTAAGAATCCAGTTATAAAAAAGGAATTTACTCTATGATGCAGAATGCCTCAGAATTTGGCAGATTTTGGATAAATAAATCAAAAGTAGGCCTGTATACTTAAACAAATCACAATAAGGTTTAGTTATATATCTATGTATATAAAAAAAAGAGCAGTCACAGAATTTCTGAAAAATAAAAAAAATTCACAGAGCCCTATTATTGTAATAAATAAATAAATTATAAAAAATTATACAAATTTAAAAAATAATAATTACATTGTTAAAGGTTTATGAATTAAACTGATTAGACATGGTTATTGAGCAATTTTAATAAATTGTTGTTAAACCAAGTTTAATAATTTTATTTGATTAGACATGTTTTATGATTACTAAAATGTAATTGAAAAATGAAGAAAAAAAAGAAAGAAAATTCAGAAAATAATAAATAAAAAAATGTATTTGGGAAAAAATAAAGATTTCATAGGGCCCTAAAAATAAAATAAATAAATAAATACTTTAAGACAGGCTTTTTGTTTACTAAAATTTAACTGGTAAAAAGACAAAAATTAACAATAAAATATTACAAAAAAAACATTTCATAGGACCAATAAACTTTACTTTTTCCAAATATTTTAAAATAAATTGTTGCTAAATTATGTAAGCTTTAACATTTTAAATAATTACACATGCTTTATGATGCTAAAATATTATTGGAAACTTAATATCCTTGAAAAAAGAAAAAAAAAAGAAAAGAAAAAGAAAGATTCCAGAAGATTTTAAACAATAAATTAAAAAAAAAAGAATTTGGGGGGAAAAATATGATTTCATATGGCCCTAAAATATAATTTGTTACACTTTTAATACATTTTTGTTAAAATATATATTTTTTTATAATTTCTATTAATCAGACATGTTTTTTGATCACTGCAGTTTAACAGAATATTTCAATACAACTGCAAAAAAAAAGGCCCTTCATCCTCTTTTGGGATATTTCTTTAAGATGGCATAAAGTTATGCAGAACATTATTTGGTATTTGGGCTTGTGTGAGGGTATGTTGGGAGTGCATTAATCAACGCTCTGTGAGTGTCTTACCGGATCCGGGGGCCAGGAGCCAGCTGTACAGGTATCCTGCCGCCAGAGAGAAGTAGAGCACCAGCGCCCGCTGCCCGTTCACAGTGTCCAGGATGTGCTCCACGGTCACGGGCGTGTAGGGGTCAGAGTCCTGCTGACCCGTCTGTCTCTCCACCAGCAGGTCAGCAAAAGCCCGGGTGCGTCCGCGCTCCGCCACGGCCAGAGCTTCATCATGGTGACCTGAGCGGAGGTCAGAGGTCAGCGCTGGTCTTCATAAACCCATGAATACATGCAAACACTTCTAACTTCATTTCCACTTCCACTTTACTTTTTATGAATACGGAATGAACTACAGGCCACAGAAAGCAGTGATATCATGATTTCTACCACAGGTCACTAAAATGGTCAAAATAAACCTTATGTGCTGAAGCGTTACTTCATTTTGGTCTTTTCATTACATAGTCATTATAAAACTACTTTTATTATGTTTTATGATGCTTTTTGGATCTTGACGCTCTGTACATACATGTATTATATGGAAATGTATTATTATATTAATCCTTTTTTTCAGGATGGACACAATTACAATGTTATTTAATGTAATCTTGTGTTATATAAAAAAGATTTATATTTCAAATAAATGTGGTTCTTTTAATCAGTTTCCACTAATTAAAATAAATAAATAAATTAATTAATTAAACCTAAAATTTCTTCAGCAGCAAATCAGCATATAAGAAAGATTTCTGAAGGATCATGTGACACTGAAGACTGGAGACTTTCAAATGCTGAAAATTTGGCTTTGCATCACATGAATAAATTCCATTTTAAAATGCATTCAAACAGAAAACAGCTTATTTAAATTATGTTTTACAATACAGCGCTGGTGAGCATAAGAGACTGCTTTCAAAACATTAAATCTCACCAAGCACAAAATTTTGAACAGTAATGCATGTCATGTCCATTTATTGATTTACTGGCAAGTAACACTGCAAAAACTATTTTAATGGGTAGTTTTTTAATACCTTAAAGTCCTCAAAAAAATTGATTTTCAGATTTGAACTAGTAAACAAGTTCAAAAGGACTTCATTAAGCAGTGTAGCCACATAACGAGCAGTTTAACGTCCACTCAGCTGGTCATTATCTGAAAACACACCCCTGCAGAGCGACACACGCTTTACTTTGCTGCAAGGACTGTACATTAATCCTTACATACACAGATAAGCTGTTCTGCGCTCTGAATGGATAACGTATGACATAAACAGGAGGAGAATATTTATACCGAGGCTGACAAGGACCCTCTGGAGAGCCTGGTACGAAGAGGTCTGCAGGTCGAACAGGGAGAGCTTGTAGTCGGTGCTGTGCTGCGCTTCATGACGAATGGTCTCGAACAGAGCCGACGCACGGTACAGCTGTGAGGCAAAAACAAGATTTGGTGCGTTACTCACACATGTGTTAATAATAAAGCGCTGACCTGCCCTGACACAGAAACACTGGCATGTGTGTTATCACGCTACGCAGAAACATGACGCCTAATGAGAGCAGCGCTCAGACGCAGACAGTGGAGGGCAGCAGACCTCCACACCTCAAACACACCAGCTTCTTTCTAAGCTTATTGTCTTGTTGCCTTTAATCAAATCACAGCAAGTGGAGATGAAACGCAAAACCAATCAAAATAAATGGAGTCTGAATCACAGAGACTGTGAGTCGCAGCCTCTTTTGCCGGCCGGTCTGGTTCTCGTTTAGCGATCGAAAGTTGTGAGTTTGTGTGTGGTATGAGTGACGTGTTATTTCTGGCTAATGATAAGCTCTCGTTCACAGCGGTGGAGGGAAAGACAGAGTCACATGTCTGACAGACTCGCTGACGCTGTCAGGGAGAAAACCGGCATGCTGCGTTGACGTATGTCTTGAGAACAAACTAAAGTTGTGGTGCTATAACTTTAAGTTTTCAGTAGTATAGAAAAGACAGAAAAGATTTAGAAATCATTTATAATGAAAGCTGAGTAAATAAGCTTGTTTGTTAGGATATGACACTATTTGGGAGAGATACTATTTGAAAAACTAGAACACTGAGAAAATCACCTTTACAGTTGTCCAAATGAAGTTCTTAGCAATGCATATTACTAATCAAAAATTAAGTTTGAATATATTTACGGTAGGAAATTTACAAAATATCTTGATGGAACATGATCTTTAGAAATATTGATCATTTTGACTCATGCAATGTATTTTTGGCTATTGCTACAAATATACCCCAGCGACTAAAGACTGCTTCAGGGTCACATATACTAATTAAATAATGAATAAACAAAATATATGATTTACAGATAAAATACATGATTTAGTGATTAAAAAATATTATTTACTAATGAAATAAGCAACAAATAAATGAAATGATGATTCACTATTTAAATAAATGTTTCACTAATCAAACAAAAAATAAACTAAATATATGATTCACTATTCAAATAAACAATTCAATAAATTAAACACGATTTAATATTTTTTATAGCAAAAATGATTCAAAGATTAAATAAATGATTTACTAATCAAATAAACAATAAATAAACTAAATATATGATTCACTAATCAAATAAACGATTCACTGATCCAATACATGATTCAGTGATTAAATAAATGATTCACCGATCAGATAAATGATTCACTATTCAAATAAACAATTTAATAAATGAAATTTTAATACATTTCAGATCAAATACATAATT
>JAUCMR010000088.1:187702-202519 GCA_032357425.1 Enteromius argenteus
CATAAACATATACATATATATATATTATTAATATAAATCAAGCTAAAGTTTTTTTTGATCAGTTAAAAAAATAACACAAAAAACAGCTAACTAACCCAATAAAACACAATATAAACCTGATAACATCATAAAAAGCAATTTCTGAAATGTTGAAATAACAGCTTTCTATTTCTGCAAATAAACTCTTCATATTTATATATACATATATAAATATGTTTGTGTGTGAGTATAAAATGTATTTATAAAATATATAAAATGTAATTTATATGACAATAATTCTCCACAATAATTCTATAGTAGAAGAGGAGATCCAAAAATACTGAAAAATCTTTAGTGATTATATAATTTATTATATATATATAAATAATTGAATATAAATATATATATAATATAATTGAATATCAGTCCTACTAATAATTATGTATCAGTTAATATGAAATAATAATAATAATAGAAATAATCATTTGTCACATTGCCGCTGATATATACATCTCAACACTATGAGTAATAAATCATAATTACTAATAAATATATAAAATAAATAAATAAATAAATAATTATTGTTGTTACAAGAAAATTATATTTAATATTAATAAAATAATGACAGTACAGTACGTATCCAGCTGCATAAAAATACAAATCAGCTGATGTCACCACATTTTATTAAATTAGTTTTTAGTGCTGAAACTTTTCATTTGATGAACTACCATGATTTTACTACGGTTAAATCTTTCTAATGGCTTACTGCTTTATTAGCTCAAATTGTGTCTGCTTTCAGACTCCGGTGTAATCAAACAGAAATAAGTGCAATGTAAATTTCATTTTTGACTCCAGATTGTTTACATGCTGCTATCACATTTACAGAGCGATTTTGAGATTTATGTATTCCTTTTAATACGAACCTTCACATGAAACAGAATCTCATAATACATCGCTGCTAAAATACTGAATGTGAGAGAATCACGAGGGACGGCGTGTTTTAGATCGATACGAGCTATCCCAGCAACACACATGTGGCAGACAGCGCCGACGTAACTTCATTTAGAAAGAGAAATGTAGTCCACACGCTCTCATCCGGCGGGAGAACAGGTTAGAAACACGGTTCGGTACCGGCTCTCTGTGGAATAACAAAACCAGGCTTAATTCATGCAGGCCGGGGACTCGCTCACTACTTAGGTAGCATAAAAGCGATGCATCATTACCCCTTGTTGTCCTGTCACTTGAAATTACAGCAACATCAGTCTTGTTGAAAGGCCCTGCCTCATTTCAATATAAATGAAACAAATAGCTTTTAACGCGGGCCTTTAATGAGGTTCTTGTTGGATTCTTCTGCGCTATCTGAGGTAAAGCTCCTCTCCGCTGAGGGGAGTCCAAGCGCATTGTCACTACTGACAGTGTAATTTACTTTCCCGTCGGATCGCGGGAAGGAAGGATGGGGGTTTGGGTTTGGATGAGGTTGGCTCGTTGTGGGCCCGGTGTGAGTTCTCTTCCCACAATCCTCAGCGTCGAGCTCTGACAGGCCCCTGCAGCAAACCATTCATCATATTTCCATGCCCATATACTCACAGGTAAGCAAAATCCAGCAGGGGTTTGTGATGGGAGCTGGAACGCTTAAAGGGCTGATTGGATGTTAATTAAAATGGATGCATGGCGGATCACGCCGAGGATGCTGGGTAGACATGGACGGAGTGCATAGATGCACACAGAACAACTCACTATTTTTAAGAGATAATGCTGGGGTATATTTGTAGCAATAGCCAAAAATACATTGTATGGGTCAAAATGATCAATTTTTCTTTTATGCAAAAAACCATTATGCTATTAAGTATAGATCACATTCCAGGAAGATATGTTGTAAATTTCTTAACATAAATGTATCAAAACTTAATTTTTTATCAGTAATATGCATTGCTAAGAACTTCATTTGGATAACTTTAAAAGTGATTTTCTCAATATTTACATTTTTTTTTTTTTAGATTCCAGATTTTCAAATAGTTGTACCTCAGCCAAATATCGTCTGCTCCTACCAAAAAATACATCAATGGAAAGAATATTTACTCAGCTTTAATGGTGTTTGAAAGAAAAAACTAAGGGATATTTCACTAAAAGAAGTTTGTTAAGCTTGAAATCAAATCTTAAAACAAATCTGTTGTTGAAAACTAGAAATATTGTGTAACTTTGCAATGCAATGGCTCAAATGGCTTTTTAGGTATTTTGGCTGTAAACAAGAAATAAAAAATCTAAGCTAAAACATTTTTTTCTTTTCTTTTTGCAGTGAATCCTTTTAAAACAAAAACTGAGTGCTTTTCATTAGATAACAACATCAAACTTGGATGTATTTCACTAAAAGAAGTTCAAAAACAATAAATCTGCTGTTGAAGACAAAATAAGTGTGCAATCATGTTTCATAAATTACAATCCTAATGCAAGAGTGTCAAGAGTTAAGATCAACAGCTAAAAACAATGTATTCAATACTTCTGTATTTGCAACGCAATGGCTCAACATCAGTAAAGCGATTTAAAACTCTCTGTTATCTCTGAAAAATGTTCACAAAATGCATTTTTGAAAAAATATATTAATATTTACTAAAAGTACACGTTATTATATGTTGCGTTATTATGTCATGACACATGATATGACACAAGGACTATCATGAATGTAATTTGAGAGATCAAACAAGCTAATCTTTGAATCAGAGTTTTTAAAAATGATTCGCTAACAATTTGGAACTGATTCACACAAACTGAACTCCCTTGTATCCCTTGTATTCACAAGTCTTAAGAAGAGATTGTAAGTGACACTCTTTAAGCAACAAAAAAAGCGTTTGCCTAATTTTATTAAATACTGTCATATTAAATAAAAATGATTATATGTGATATTACCCACCATGAATAGCAAGCGCACAACTTATTTACTAAGTAAAAAGTGCTATCTATTCAAATGCAAATAAGCACTAACACTGATAAACCACATGCAACAAAGACAAAAAAAACATATAAATGTATAAATGTATAACGTAACGTATAAAAACAAAATTTAAAATATCTAGCATACAAATAAAAACTGTGAGTGCAAATGAACATTTGGAGAAATTCTGCTGCTAACCCCAGTTTGGATGTGAGAAGCACATAAGCTGTATGCATCTCTGTGTGCTGTCATATTTAGCATGCACGTTGAAGTTGGGGTCATGCTCTGATACAAAACAATTCCATTTTCAATCTGTTGCATGTTGTGAGTGTGTTCTGTGTCTGCCTGCTGACCTCATGGAGTCAGTCCTCATGCCGCTCTGATACAGTAAGTGTCTCTATCACACTGAAGCAACTGGAATAACAAGCAGCCTGTTGCATCATCACGAGACTCCACAGCTCCAGAATGCTAATAAATCACTCACACGTAATCTAATCTTGTATAAAAGCATATTATATTGAAGTATCATTAGTACTTTGCAGTTTTTACAGTGGCGTCAAAAAGTATTACGCACTTGAAGAAATAAAATTACAATTACGTCAATTTACGCAATCCTCATGTCTATATAAATAAAAATGAAAGTTAATTGGGTCAAGTGTTGCTTTGAATCCCATCGACTTCCATTGCATGAATAAACACAGAAACATTGTTCTGTGTTCTCCAAAGATGTATGAATGCTATTCGATCGGATATCCAGCTAAAATATCTAAAACTTCTCTTAAGATCCAAGATAATCTCAAGATACATTTACCACAAATTCAGTTCATTACATCTGGAGTGAGACATCTTTTTTACTTGTTTTCCAGTCAAAATATTTGAAAATCCTAAAACAAGATATAATTCAGCCGAGATGCAACACTACCATAAGATATTATCTTGTTTTTATATTTTTTGCACTAATTTTAGGTATAAACAAGTTAAAAATCTACCAGTGCCATGAGACAAAATACACTTATATTCAAGATGCAAATTATGAGAACAAGTCTAAATGTGACCCTGGACCACAAAACCAGTTTTAAGTCGCTGGGGTATACATTTATAGCAATAGCCAAAAATACATTGTATGTGTTAAAATGATTGATTTTGCTTTTATGCCAAAAATCATTAGGACATTAAGTAAAGATCATGTTCCATGAAGATATTTTGTAAATTCCTATCATAAATATATTAAAACCTCATTTTTGATTAGTAATATGCATTGCTAAGAACTTAATTTGGACAACTTTAAAGGTGATTTTCTCAGTATTTTGATTTTTTTGCACCCTAAGATTCCAGATTTTCAAATGGTTATATCTCGTCCGAATATTGTCCTATCATAACAAACCATACATCAAAGCTAATTTATTCAGCTTTTAGATAATATATATAAATCTTAATTTTTAATTTACACTTAAGACTGGTTTCGTGGTCCAGGATCACAAATATATTTAAAAATATATATTGTAAGTACCTGTATCATATTTGATGGATATTTTGAAAGTAAAACAAGTAAAAAATCATTTGTTTGCAGATGCAACATGGTTTGACATATTTTCTACATAATTGTGTCCAAGAACATTTTGGGCCAGTGTAAAATGCTAAATAACACAAGAAAGGTCTTGAACTCTTACCTGTGTCCATTTCCAAGACCTCGGTATGCCTTCTCCTGGTCCTGCATATGGTTGAGGCTCTGTGCCACGGAGAGGTACTGGTCATAATACTTAATCGCCTCTTCAAAATCTCCCAGCGAGTCATAGCAGTCTCCTAAGTTCCCATAAGCACGACCACGGTCCAGCACGGCCTCGTTGCCACTGAGCTGCTGCAACATTGCCAACTGTTGCTCAAAATAACCAATGGCCTCCTCCATTACTCCCATGTTCATTTTCGTAATACCCATGTTACCGTAAACCTGGGCCTCAACGCTGGGGTCCTTCAGTCGCTGGCCGAGCTCAAGCTGTTCCTCGTAGCATTTAAAAGCCATGGTGTACTTTCCAAGAGACATGTAGACGGCGGCGAGGTGTCCATGAGCCTGGCACTCTCCCTGGATGTCGCCCTGCTCCTGGTACACCTCCAGTTCCTGGGTGTGGTACCCCAAGGCCTTGTCAAACTTCTGTAGCATCCGGTAGGCGGCTCCCAATGCGGCGTAGGCGTTTGCCTCCATCTTGCGATCCTTGACTTGGTGAGCCAAGGACAACTGCTGCTCATAAAACTTGACGGCTCCGGGTACGTCCTTCTTGCAAAGGAAGATGTCTCCCAGGTTGCCCAAGGCTCGGAATCGAGCTTGCGAGTTGTTCAGTGACTGTGCCAATGAAAGAAGGTACTTCTGGCACTCCTCCGCCTTGCTGTAGTCTCCAAGAGCCTTGAAGGCCAGGCCCAGATTACAGTAGGCTTTGGCTTGACTCAACTTGTCGTGGAGGTCCTTAGCAAGTGCCAGATCTTGTTCGTAATACTTCACCGCCTCCTGGAAGTTTCCCAGACAGTAGTGTGCGTATCCCAAGTTGTGACAGACCTTACCTTCGCTCTCCATATCCTGCAAGTCCGGGGAAAGCCGTAGGTATTGTTCATAGTAGGGTACGGCTTGGGGAAACTCTCCCCGAGAGCAGTGGAAATTACCCAAGTTGCCCAAAGCACGAGCCTCACTCTGAATGTCCCTCAATTCTCGGGCAATGTTCAGATGATTCTGGTAATGTTGCAAGGCCCGATCATGCGCCCCCAGAGCCTGGTACGCCACCGCTAAGTTCCCATGCGTCGAAGCCTGCGAGGCACGATCGTTAACCTCCATAGAAATCTGCAGCTCTTGGCGGTGGTAGCGTACGGCCTGGTCAAAGGCACCAAGGGCATTGTAAGCGTTGCCCATGTTTCCGTAAGCCCTTCCCTGGGCAGCGTAGTCATTTAGCTCCTGGGCGATGGATAGATGAGCTTTGTGCAGCTTCAGTGCAGTGTCATAGTCCCCTTTCATCTGGTGAATAATTCCTGTAAAGAAGAAAAGAATAGCTTCATTCAGTCGAATTGCGCTTATCATGCTTCACAGGATAACCGGAATGGCTTTTCGATATCTTCGATCTGTATAACAGAGGCTTAAGATTAAGTTTACATTTATAAAAACATACCCCAAGTAAATTATCCAACTGTAAAAAAAGAAATAAGATCTGAGAGCTTGCAGAAATATCTTTTAATTAAAAAGGAGATTTGATCTGATATGTGCAGTCTCGACTCGCCTTCAATCAAAATTCTGCGCCCCAAAGATACGCCAGTATGAGGTGATGACAATCAAAACAGCCAGATTTGCTCCATCCTGGGAGACTTCTTGCAAATTTTGGGTCCCCCTAATGTTGCCTCACCACTTTTCCACAAAATTATCATTACCATCATAACAGTCCCGCCTCTCCGGTTCCAGTACAGTACTTTGGGGAAAGTTGAGGAACAGGGGAGGAAAAGGGCTAATGAACACTTCTGATGGAAAAAGGGTTTGAGGGCACCAGCAATGGGAAACTTTAATTGTGGTCCACACCACATCTCTTTATGCTTTAACCGGGTTTTTCTTTTCCTTTGAAAGTCAGAGCTAAGTATCGAGGATCAGGAAAACTGCTGGGATGAGCGGAAAACAAGACGTGTCAGTGGGGCACAACTGGGAAGTCTGTGGCGACCATTTGTGTAATCATCAGAGATGCCGGCTGACCCAAAAATGAGCACTGGGAATCGGACGCCAACGAAAACACATCGGAGGCAAGTAGCGTGTGAGATAAAAAGTGTTTTTTCGAGAGACAACATCTTGGGGGAACTCGTTCGGTCTGCTGACTGAGTCACGGGCCACGAGCGTGTCCTTCTGCGTTTGTGGAAGCAGGAGGCGACAGGGGGTATCAGAATGGGTGAGGGGTTGCCCATCTGCTCAGTGTCAATACTCATGTGCCAAGGCAGGATTACCAGCATGTGGTAAATCCAATTAGATCCAGTGCCAAGCTGGTATCCTGACACTGAGGGCCCATTAGAGCTCTTCTCTATTCACAAATATTTCCTCTAAAATAGCCCCAGTCTTCAGTGGCTAATTATCAATACTTAACCCCATGATTCTTCATTTATCAGCGAGCAAAGCTTCAGACAAAAGCTTGTTTGAAAATGAATCCTTTGAGACGTGCGCAGTGAAACGTGCCAGACTCAAAACCTTTGATGAAAAAAACCAACACCTGCAGGTCTGTTTTTATTAAATGACTGGGCCTACTTTAACACTTCTATACTGGCTCCGTCCAATGTGACTGCTAGGAACACAACAGACGGTGCTAGCACGACCTAAAAAACTTTCTTGAGCTAAAAACAGAAATGCTGAGCTGAACAATTCTACACTGTCAGGACATAAATACTCCCGACCGTCTGCAAATTAACAGAAGGGACTGCTATTAATTCACAAACAGTAGGGAGTGTTTATGTGCACAAACTACTTAAACTAATGGATCATTTACAGCAGTTGTTCTAAAAATGTGGCACACTGAGTGCCCCCTGGTGGTATGCAATTTGGCTTAAAATTCATAACACTAAAAAAAAGCTCATATAAATTTTTTTTTATTTAAATAGTTAAATAATATTAATACAATTTAAATATGCATAAACAAAAAAATTCTATAAAATAATATATGCATGTGTACTGTGAATATTTATTATGTATGTATAAATACACACACATGCAGTATATATTTTGAAAGTATTCACATGTATTTACATGTCTATATTTATATTCATATAATTTATATGATGCAAAGATATATGTAATATTAAAATATATATATATGTGTGTGTGTGTGTGTTTATATACAGCACACATACATACATTATGTAAACAAAAACTATTATTGTGCATGTGGTTAATCACAATTAATCATTTGACAGCACTAATAAATATAAATATATATCCGCTTACAGTTCAAAAAAATGCAAATTTGCCTAATTTAAGCAACAGCATGCGACAATGACAGTCACACCATAGTCAGCTTTATCTCCAGCATTTGGTATTAAGAACAGGGTCACGGCTACAAACAAAAAGAGCACCTCTTTGATAGGTCAGTTAAGAGGATTACACGGTCACCTGCGGACGATGCAGGAATGCATATGGCCCCATCGTTAAAGTTAAATCCCTAAAGCCAACGTGCAGAAGAGGGGCCGGGGAACAGGATCTGAGACTGATCGGAGGTCAGTGAAAAGGTTAAAAACTCCTCAGCATCTGCTCTAAGGGGTGCATAATAATTGCAACGCTGCAGTATTTGGCTAAAGAAGATGCTAGACTCCGAGAGCCGAAGTGGGATTTTGAGGATGTCTTTCCAGCTTTGATGCCCTGCTATGTGGAACGAGGATAGGCAGCCCTTCAAACAAACATTAAAAATACTTCCCTCCCCAGGCGCTCGTTTCGCCCGAATGCATGTGAAATGTAGTAATTTAATCTTCAAATGGCACAATCTTCAACCCCAAATGACTGAGACGCCATGACTTTTTTATTTTATTTTTACTGAGATGTCCTACTTGAACTCATTACATAGCTGTCACTTTTCAAGAGTTCCCGCTCCATAAAGGCTGTGACATTCCGAATTAATTAGCTTTAGCGTGGACTCCCCTTTAAAGCTTGACTTCCTGACAAGATTTTGACAACTAAATGAAACCGATCAAACCAGCAGTCATCAGATGTGTGTTAAATTCTTAATATAGTACATTTAATAATAGAACGCATATACTCTGATTTCATGTCAAAATCATGTCATGATGACCATTTTGAAACATGCATGAACGTTGTAAAGCTCAAAAGGGCCATGTGACTATCAAATATGTCAAATATGGGCTATATGTCCATCAAATGAGTAAGTAAGCTGCTCAGAGTTATTTTCTTTTCTTTTTTTGCTTAATTTGACAAATTCCCACTGGGATATATATTATATTTATAAGTGCTGTCAAGCAATTAACTACACCCAAAATGAAAGTTTTTCTTTACATAATTAATGTGTGTGTACACTGTATATTATATTATATATATATATATATATATATATATAAATACAAATACATGCATGTATATATTTATATATTTAAATATGTTATGTTTATATATTAAATATATTTATATATATATAGTATAAAATATAAGAATATAAATATATACATACATGTAAATATACTTTTATATATTTATATATATTTAATAAATATGCACAGTACACACACATATATTTTGCAAATTAAAACTTGTGTTTTGGATGTGATTAATCGTTTGACAGCACTAATATATATAATTAGTCAAATTAAGCACAACATTTTTTTATATGATATATATATATATATATATATTTATTATAATTTTTAATGAATTTAATTTGAAAAATTCCCACTAAGATGATAATATATATATATATATTATCATCTTAGTGGGAATTTTTCAAATGAAATTCATTAAAAATTATAATAAATACGTTCAAACTAATTAAATTAGTAATAAATTAAAAATGCTAAATCTTTTCAATTCAAATACAATATATAATAAAAATATAATATTATATATTAAATATTTTATAAATATGAAAACTAGAAATAATGTGACCATAAAACACATTTTTGAAAAACACGGAAAATGACAAAGCCAGTCTCACTCCCTCACTCACAATAAATTTAAATAAATGTTTTTATAACTAAACTTAACACTGTTAAGTATATTGTAGTATTGTTGCCATCTCCAGTGCCTCATGGGTATTGAGATCAATTCTGCTGTAGATTTGGCTTTTTCTCCAATTTTCAAACATGTTTTTGCTTCAAAACAAAGTCTGTGATGATCTGATTGATTCTGCAGCTGGTTCAAGGCCGAAAAACACTGGCGACTCGAGACGACCCCTCTTAATGTCTTCACCTCAAACATACACTCTACTTATTTAACGGAAACCAAAATTGTACGCAAAGCGGCTGCAATAAGAAGCGGCTGACGGCGAGCAAAAACATAATAATAATAAGTGCAGCTGTATTTCAGCAGGCATGTGGGCTCCACAGCTATTTTCCTTTGTTATGATTCCTGTCTGTCTCTCCAAACCATTCCCGTCTCGTCTCCTCCCATTCAAACGCAAACGCTAACTAGCCCCGATATTCTGCCGTATGATTTACAGCTCAGAGCCAGTCTTGAAAAACCCCAGGGAAAATGGGGACAAACAAATGGCAGACGTTTGAAGATTCTTGCGAGTCTAGGGTCAGCTTTGTTGCTGGCTTCAGACGAAGAGTAAAAGAGTTGAACGCTGCGGCTGGGCAACAGTTTGCCAGATGCATTAATTTTACATTAAGTGTACTGCTTCCACTTTTAGCTAAGCAAAGCGCGGTTAGTGTTTTTTACCAGCCGCAGATTGTTGATAAACACTCTCTTAATGTCTGAGTAACGGGAGTCTGGCCTTCGGAATTCTTTGGAATTTTTGAACCGTTTTGAAGATCTATTTTGGAATTTCCAAATATTCTGTTTCCTATATCCCTGGTGGTTTTGGCACACTTTCACATACTTGCACTGTGTGCTGGAGACACTAAACTGTCTGTGGAAACAGGGCCACTGTCAAAGCAACACATCAAACGGCCTTCACGCACTACACTTAACCCGGGGTTAATGCATTTTAACCTCATGTTAATGATGCTTTTAACGCTTCTTTAAGTAACGTTTCACACTTGTAAATTTGAAAAGGGGTGAGCGCCCTGAGTTATAAAACCCCTTCGAGATTGTTACGGTGAGTTGTCATTAACGGTGCTTGTCTTATCAAATATTTCAGAAAATATTATTTCTGATGCAAATAATTATAATTAAAAAAATAATATGTTAACACAATTTTTTTTTTACAAATATAACATTTTCTATATATATATATATATTTTTTTTTGTTCCAGATTTAAGCACATTTAAACTCTCATAAATTTATGAGTGGACAGCATGAAATATCCAAATCTGATTACCCAGAACTAACGAAGTACGAGCTCAACTTTGTGTAATTTTCAGCCAGTGTGGATTTTCATTAAAAGATAATGATTTACTTTACTTTATGAGAAGCTATTCACTGCATTAGAGAGAAGCAGTAGTTCTAAAGCTGCTCTGTGGGTCTTTAAATGACTCCGAATATTAATCTAAGGAAAAAGAAATGAGATAAACCGGCTAATATTCTGCCTACAGCTATGGAGCGTAGAAAATGAAAATCAACAATGTGTAATGTTCTAAAACAAGAGTCATGAGAGAAAATTTCCCACACAACTGTTAACCAACTGAAACACACACACACACACAGCTAATAGTACTTAAGCCGTAAACATTAGCACTGACATAAAAAATCTTCTCTTTTACAGTGAAATAACACCATTACAAGTAGGGCAATATTTCTTATTTTATTTAATATATTTATTTAATAATTATTACAATTATATATATATATATATATTTGCAATTAATTTTGGCCAAATTGTGCAAAAAACACTGCAAGACTTATTATTATTATTAGATTATTATTAAAAATTATTATTATTCTCATTATTGAAATATTCTTTTTTCACAAATATTCTTTTTTATTAATTCTATAGTGAAACAATAAAAGTAATATTTTTATTTTAATATTTTTTTTCAGTAATGATAATCATAATAATATGTCAATTATCTTGATATATAATCAAAACATTTCCAAATTGTGCAGCTCTTAATAGCTGATTAGTAATTCATATTATTGTCATTATAATATTTTAATATTCTCTATAAAATAAAACATGATTGTGGTTATTATATTTATATATATATATATATGTATTTATTTACTTATTTTGTACTTTTACAATGAAACAATACAAATACTATTTTATATTTAGTTTATTTTTTGTTATGATAATACATTTCACCTGCATGTTTTAATTGGAAAACCCGATTCGATTTTTTTCCCCCTTGTGCAGGGGAAAACACACTAACAATACTGAAACCACACAACCCAGACTGATAACCCTACTGAGACACACACAAACATACTGCTAAAGTCATCTGCATACTCTCTAATGCTGGTCTTCTCACTCTTCTGACGACGCTGTGAAGTGTGTGTGTTTATGGCCTGCGGCTCTCACTAAGGAGACTAAAGCCTCTGGTTACCGTCCACTCAGCACTATCACAACAGGGATCAGATTCACGCTGCTCAGGGCTTAAATATCGCAACAACAACCAAACTCAAAACCTGTTTTAATAAAATATGAGTCGAGATGGAGCATTAAAGCGATACTCCTGTGCTTTCTGTGCTTGCAGTAGAAGGAAACATGCTTTGGGTGTGCTGGAGGCACAAACCTTTTGAGTGAAATATGATGAAATTATTAATACTTGTTGAGAAGTAATAATACCTATCTTTCTATCCTTTTGTCTTTCTACAGTATTGTTAGTTTGGACTACTACCACTGTGCTCACACTAAAAAATTATGTGTGCATATTGTGAAATTATGGATGAAAGACATAATCTGGCTCTTTAATGTTTGACCACCCATATTTTTATCAGCCTTGAATCTGTATTTTTCCCATTAATTTTCTCCAGATTTTCAGAATGACTTAAAACATGACAAACATAACAAACTTTTACTGTATGGCAAAAATAAATAAATTCTGATATAACTAAATTATAACATGCATTGTAACAATTATGGACACATTACTTCTAATGTTTAATGCACTTTTTTAATAGCCATGATTGCATATTTTTTAAATTTGCACATTTTCAGAATTTTAGATAATGTGTCAAATAAAAAATAAAATAAAATTAAATTGAATGTAAAAAAATGAGGCGAAAAACCTAAACTTAAAAACACTAATAAACACAATAAAATAAATCAAATGATCATTCTTAAAAAAATTGTAATTATAAAAAATATACAAACCTGAAATAAATAAATTAAATCTATGTAGAAATATTAGTAAAAATAATAATAATAAACAATTAAATAAAGCTTAAGTCGAAATACTAAAATGACCAAACATTTTAAAATGATAAATTGTTTATATAAAATACAATTATAAACAAATATAATTGTTGCCTTGACAAAGTAAAAATTGCATATTTTTCAAATTTGCACATTTTCAGAATTTTAGAAAATGACTTTACACAACTTTTATTAGACATTTGTATTAAATTCATTTAATAAATGTACTTTTATTAAATATTTGAAAATGATTAAAAAAAAGACAAAAAACGCTGTTAAATTATTTTAAGAGAAAATTAATGAATTAATTAAAATAAATCATTAACCATAATGCGTGGCAAAAATGATGTAAATTACACACAAATCACAAAATTAGGCTTTTTAGTGCAAGACTGCTCACTTTTTCAGTTAATTTTCTTCAAAATGTATTTCTTCAAAAATATTTGCAAATAACAAAAAGGCAAAGGTAAAAAACTGCACATTTAAATTTTGTTATGAAGAAATTATAATCATGATGCATTGTGAATGACCTAATCTAAAACAACAGTATGGAAAATTATTGACTTAAAGTCAGTTATTATAAATATAAAATTATCTAAAATGTTCAATTCATTACAAAATATTTAAGTGCTATAAAATGTTTGAATTAATAATGCAATTAATTATTAAATATTATAAAATGTAATTATGCAAAGCTTGAATATGGCTAAGAAAGCAAATAAATAAGTAATTATTTGAAAAATAAATAAATAAACAGTTGAATAAAAGTATACACCATACAGAGTTGTTTTTTCTACTTGAAAGGGTTATGTGTTACAATTAAAAATCAATTTCTCTATGGAGAAAATGAATGAGATTTTACTTCCAGAACACGGCTGTTGCACTCTGCTATTGACTTCATGACTTTTAGCCGCATATTATAGATATGGATACGAGTGGCTAATAAAACATGTTTGTTGAGCCCAATCAGTCTTCGAGTAAACATCTTAAACCTTTAATCAAACAGGGCCGCTTTACCTTTAAATATCAGCCGGCTTCTTTAACACCGCGATCAATAGGTGCACTTCCAGGTCTCTCACAGCGCAAGATTGTTAATTTTATAAGCGCTACTTTTCTCTCAGCCCTTCCAGCTATTAATAATTGGGATCGATCAGATGGAGTCATGGCCGGTGATTGAAGGCGTTTTCTAAAGCTTAGCATGAGTCTGCAGAGAAAGCATTACTCACCGCGAGCGCATCTCATCTGTGCAACCTCTCCTACATCATTAGCTCTCAACAATAAACCTGTTCGCAGAGTAACAACCTCAGAGACACTGGGAGTAATCTAGTAATATTTATATCTCTGTTTTAAACGAGCTCACCTGATCGTGCACACTTTCAATACAAATTTATCATGGCTGTATGCAAAAGGGGAAAGAAATTGATTTCATTTTTTTTCCACGAGAGCTTCACAGGACATAAATATCACCCTACAGACTACCTTGTGTTACTATGCAAATTCATCAACAGTTCAAGAGAGAGATAGAAGAGATGGTAATGTAGAGACTGCAATGGTGAGGGGTACTACAGCGCATGCTTATGCTTAGAGATCTGTTGTTGTGAAGGAAATAAAATAAAATAAAATAAAAATTATAAATTGTTCTTAAAAAATAATAATCATAAAAAAATATATATGCTGCCTTTGAAGTAGTAAAATCATCAAACCTGAAATAAATCAATTAAAACTATGTAGAAATAGTTTTTTAAATAATAAAAAAGTAAAGCTTAAGTCGAAATATTAAAATGACCAAACATTTTAAAATTATAAATTGCTTATATAAAATACAATTCTAAACAAATATAAATGTTGCCTTGATAAATAACTGAAATTGTAGTAAAATTATAAAACTTAACTAAAAAAAAAAAATATATATATATATATATATATATATATAAATATTCAAA
>JAUCMR010000088.1:218868-231760 GCA_032357425.1 Enteromius argenteus
AACAAATACTATTAATTAACAGCTTCATAGCTTATGATAGGTCTTTAAGAGTTTATAACTTATTGTTCAAAATCAAATAATTTAATTTAGAAAATTAACATAATTTTACTTCCAGAACCTGACTGTTTTACTAATCATAATTTCATAGTAAACGACATTTCAAATGACAAGTCAGCATTTCTCTCTCGATGATGCTTATAAAGGCTAAGCAGGCATCACATTGGATTTTATATTATCCATCCAAACATTCCTATAATTGCACATACATGTATGGCTTTTAAACAGATTTATCTTAGGAAATCATGTAATTCTCTCTCATGCTGCTGCTGAAAGACAGATAAAAATCACTTTTCATGAGATTCTCACTCATAACTTATAGATTGAAGACACTTTCAGCCGTTTCACCTTTGGGGAATCTGTGCCCTTTTCCAGCGCATTTGTACCTCGCAATTACCATCAACGTGCGAAGTCTGCATGTAATTAGATCGATGGCTTTGATTTGATTTTTCCGTAAAAGGGAACAAATCAACAGGAGTTTTTCTTTCCTTTTTTCCCTCTGATATTTTCAGCTGCGGCGCTGCATTGCTTTGTCATGATGACAGTGATAAATGTGAAATGCAAATCCTTTGTTTCCGGGAGGCTAGTTTTCGAAGGGACGGAAAGGGAATCAAAGCCAGTGAAGTTTTCAAGGCTGCGTTGGCGCTGTTTTGTCAGATGCACTCAGGGTCTCTGATGTAGAGGTCGGACGACTCGACAATGATCACGCAACGATGCCCTCAGAGAAACTCGCGACATGACAACGCAGAAAAAAAACCTGCTGGGCTAAAACGGCTTTATTGGAAACAGACAGATACAGACAAAGCCCCTCTAAAAGCTTCACTCCAGGGCCGCACGGCTGTCAAGCGCAAGTCTTGACCCGGCGGTAAAATGTCAGCATGCTCACGTAAATATTTACAGCGTAATGGGACATCGAGTAATCAACGAGACTACAGGAACCCCTCTGAGATCATAATTGCAGTCTTTTCTGAGGACGGCGGGTCATTGTAAACCCACAATTTTACAGCTTTGCCAGACCTGAATGAGGCTTATTCCGCCTGTCGCCACACCTGAACACCTCCAAAGCCTGACGTCTAGCTCAGCACTTCGTTTATACAATGTGTCCTCGAGCGGCTTCGGATCCTGTTCTGAGGGTATAGACACCGTGAACCGTGAATTCACATGAAAAGGAAAGAACCAGACAGCTTAAACCACAATCACAGATCCAGGTCAGACACATTTGCTCACAAAATGTTCATATTTCTAGCATACTAAGTTATATTTAGCTTATATTTAGTATAGAAATAAATATTTACTGTAAAGTTTACCATGATATTAAATATTAGAATGATTTCTGAAGGATCATGTGACACGTGAAAATTCAGCTTTATACTACAGGAATAAACTGTATTTTAATATCTATTCAAATAGAAAACAGTTAGTTTTTGAATTGCAATAACATTTCACAACATTACTGTTTTTACTTTTAATCAAATAAACACAGGCTACAATGCAATGGGCTTGGCTTTAAATTCTAGTCTGAAAACTAAAATGACTAAAACTAATAATTTACAAAAGAAAAACTCATCAAAATGAGAAAAACATAAAAAACATTTAAAACTAAAATAAAGACATAAGGTACATATTTATAAGAAATGTTTAAAATTAAGTGCTAATCACATTTTTAAATTCTCTGTGTTTTCTGGGTTGTCCATTATTAAATCCAATTATATTTTTACATTATATTTAATTTTAGAATTAAATAAAATATGTTACATTTTCAATTCAATTTTGTACAAATTTATTTTTTTAGAATGACTAAACAAGTCAAGGAACTGTAAAAACCATGACATTTTAATGAAATTATTTATTTCCAAATTAGATTTTTAATAGTTTTACTTTTACTTTATATATCAAATTTGTAAATAATTAGATTAAAATGTTTAATTGGACTAAAATGTTTACTAACTAGACTAAAATGTCTCTATCTATCTACCTATGTATCCATGTATCTATCTATCTATTGTTTCATCCATCCATCTATCTATCGTTCTATCTCCGCATTCGATTTTTAATGTCTTACAGTAAGTTAACATATCTATCTATCTATCGTTCTATCTATTGATTGTTCTATTTATCGTTCTATCATATATCTATTATTTCATCTATCTATCTATCTATCTATCTATCTATCTATCTATCTATCATTTCATCCATCCATCCATCGCCCTATCATTCTATCTCCGCATTTGATTTTTAATGTCTTAGGTTAACATCAACAGCCCTGCTTTGTCGTTCTATTTATGTCAGGCAGTAGGTTTATGATCTCGTATGTTCAGGTGAACAGAATTATGGGATACTGAATGATGTGTGTCACGCTGTGCCCTGATTCAGGAGTGGAGACGGAGCAGTGTCACGTCTCCGTCCTGGCGTCTTTCAGCCACCCAAATTGCCGAAATGAGAGAAGAGAATGAAATGGGGAAATGGATTACTCCAGGGCTGACGTGCACTTCTGAAATCAGACATCCGTACAAAGATGAGTAAACTGGATTAGTCTCCCCTCAGTCCCATCTCCGGGGCCGTCGGTGAGCGCAGAAGTACCCCGGTCGCCTTTTGGGAAATCAAACACTTGTCAGCCCAGCTGGCTGCGGAGGCTGCGGTGTTGTCTTTCGTTCTCGACGTCTCGTTTTCATCTGTTTACATGTGGGAATTGTGGGAGGCCCCGCTCAGGCCGCCTTGCCAGGAGGAATTGCTTCGTGCAAAAAATTGTCAACAAGATTTTATGTTTTATGGCTGCCTGTCTGAGCACATTACTGAAGCCTGGCATCTGCTGTTCAATTCATTACACTCCGCTTAAGCAATTTGTTCCTCTCCGGCATTTTAAGGAAATGTGATTAGGTGTGTTTCCTCGGCCTGTTCGGCTGAGGTTGAGGGTGAGCTGATATCACAGATTGGATATTGTTTTCTCTGGCCTTGTGGGTAAATGTGAGGGATCTGTAGATGAGCAATGCTGATGGCGATGGCATCTGTGTTAGCATTAGCTTTAGGGTTACTATGCATACTAAACACATTCAAAAGTTTGAAGTCAGTAAGACTTTCGTTCAGCGCGGTTGCATTAATTTAAACAAAAGTGACAGTGAAGACATTTATAATGTTAAAAAGGTTTCAAATAAATGTTTCAACATTCCACAAAATTATTCTGCGGCACAACTGTTTTCAACATTGATAATAATCAGTAATGTTTCTTGAGCAAATCAGCATATTATTATGATTTCTGAAGGATCATGTGACACTGAAGACTTGAGTAATGATGCTACTGAAAATTCAGCTTTGCATCATAAAAATAAATGACATTTTACAATATATTCAAATAGAAAATCTTTATTTTAAATTGCAAAAGTATTTCACAATATTAATGCTTTTACTGTATTTTTATTCAAATAAATGCAGGCTACAATCCAATTCACTCAACTTTGATAAAAAAAATTTAAAAAAATTATAAAAGAGAAATATCATCTTGGCAACTAATTGAAATAAGTTTAAACACTAAAATTAATAAAATGTAAATTAAAGCTAAAGAGAAATTAAAATTAAGACACAAAATATATATATCTTATAAGAAATATATAAAATGAAAGACTAGTTGAAAATATTAATAAATCGTATAATGTATATTAATAATAATAAAATAACATACTACCGTAAAATAAAAATGTTTGCAGTATGTTTTAAATATAGAGTGCACAGTATACAAACTTTATATAATCCCACAATGCAATGCACTCATCTTGAACACCTCTTTCTTATTTTACTACATCGCTAAAAAGTGCATAACATTTGATTTAAAAAGTGCTTTGAAATATGTAAACTATTCAGCATACTTAAGTTTTAAATATTTATTGTTGCACGCTGCTTTACATACTATAATAAAACTAGTAGGCAGTATACAGTAATGGGTTGCATGACTACTTATTTTTACTACAGTAGTTAAACAGAAAATCAGTTGATATGTACATGACTCACTTTATGCCGTGTAGCATCAGTGGTCTCTGACTAGTCAGTGCAACTCCTAGCAAACACTATCGTATGCAGTAAGCTAGTATTCCTTACAGGCTGTGTAAAGACAGTTATGTTTTATGCTCATTCAGATTCACAATGTAGTGCTGTGACTATGTGGAATGAGGAAGTGGATCTTGAAGGTCAGTTGTGAAAGGAAAGAGCGAGAGCAAGAGAGAGAGTGTGTGTAATCCACACAGAGAGATATACAGCCACAAAAGAAAGACAAAGTGGAAAAGAAAACAGAGTCAGCGGCTGAGAGGAGTGGACGGTCGGCCAGCCGCTGTGCTCTCTGGCAGGGTGTCAGCAGGCTTGCGTAAGAACATTCCCTCAGCCTGAAAAAATGCAAATCCTCCTCTGGGATGCGGCACCATTTTTGCAGCGCCAAGCTCCCAAAGAATGAAGCTCACAGTTGTGACCTTCTCCGCAGAAAGCTGTGCTGCTGTTCCACGAACAAACTGTGCATTAGCCACCTGAATATCACTCTGTGACTGCATTTAGATGTCCTGAATTATCGTTCACTTTATATGTTTATACAGTGAAAACCACAGCTATGCTTGTGGTTATAAACAAGAAACAGGGACGCTGAACGCTCGCTGTCATATATTACTGACAAAATTAATTGTGCTAACAGTGCTTCTCGACTGGTTTCATTTAAGATTCAACAGAATACTACAAAGATCTATTATTAGCTAAAAGTAGAACTAAAAAGGTTAAAATAAATAAATAATAGTTTATTAGATTAAATATTGATTACAAAATGGACATTTTAAATGTAACCTTGGTAACTGAAATAAAATAAGTTGAAGTACTGAAACTACTAAAACTGAAACCAAAATAAAGACAAAAATAAAACTAAATAGCAACATTAAAAAAAATAAAGAAATAAAATTAATAAAAATGCCAAAGGCACATAACATCACCTAAACTAAAATTGTGAGCTGTTATGGTTAAAACAAAAATTATAAAATAAAATAAAATAATATAAAATTAATATTAGTTTGTTTGTTTTTCATTTAAAAATAAATAAGTAGTTTTTTAGATCAAATATAAATGGAATATGTTAATAAAAATATTGCTTTCGCAATGAAACTCATACTGAATAATAATAATAATAATAATAAGACAAAAACAAAGGCATATAACAGTGCTAAAATGTAAAATAAAATTAAAATGCACACTACAAAAATAATAAAATTTGACTATATGAATTACCATGTTTATGTACTAAAAGATTATTTTTTAAGTTTATATAAATAATATATATTTTATTATAGATATATTTTATATATATATATTTAACACAAACATGGGATTTTATGTATAAACATTGTCAAAAAAACATACCCTGAATAGGTAATTTGCTGGTTTCTGTTTCTAAATATCTGCTGAATTGCAATAAATATATTTAGAGTTATGTTTTTTTTTTACATTGTTTGTGATTAGTTTAAATATTAATTGCATTTGGCATAGTTGTTCTGTTGTCCATGATCTGATCAGAGCACACCAGATAGAAACCACTGATTTAACCCATTAATATCCTGTCACCTGTAATAAAATACCACTGACAACCAAACTAAATAGGATGAAACTACAGCTGCACTGTGTATGCCACAGAGAAATGCTATGCTCATGTGCAAATAGCAAGAAAAAGAAAACAGAGCGAGAGAGAGAGAGAGAGAGAGACAAAGAACACGCTCAAAAGACGACAAATCAGCCATGAACATATGCTACGAAGAAGAAACAAGCCATTTGAACAGATTTACAACCTGATCGAGTGATTAAACACAGCTCTGAGACTTTTGTCAAAGACGTCTCGAACAGAAAGTTTCAAGTAAATCTGCATTCCTATAGTATCTCACTGACAAACCTCAAAAAAACCCCATCAAGAACATATCTAAGTCGATTTATATATACATGGTGTCCAAAAGGAAATATAGGATTCACCTGCCTAACAGTGTTTGACTTATTTAGACTCATCTGAGCAGTGACACACAGACTGAAACCCACCCAGAGATCAGCTCGATTGATCTCTGACATTGACTTGTGAGCGGAGCAGCCCACGGGCCGCGAGAGTCCAGCGTAGACCTCTGGGGAGAAACTCTCGAATAATCCATCACCTCCCTCTTCTCTCCTCTCCTCCTGAGAAACAATCACACCTCACGGGGTGGAAAAAAGCTGCACATTTTGACTGAATGATGGGTTACTCTGCTCCTGCTGCAGCTCTCATCAATCCCAGTGTGACTCCAGACCTACAGGGGCACCGTAGAGTCACCAAACAACAACAGTGTAATTGTAGTATATAACAACAAACCAAGGAAGCCATGAATGCGACACAAGGAAAGCATAGTTACAACTTGTTCGCAGTTGTTTCCCACATACAGGTTCTGTTCTGACTGAGACAACGATGGCAATATAGAGTAGCTATATTTTTAGTCATTTAGCAGATGCTTTTATCCAAAACATTACTTTACACTCAATATTACTGGCTAGTTTGTGTGTTTTTGCTCAGCCAAATGAAAATAGTTAGAAAAGTGGCAACATAATTAATCTGGAAAAGGGATTTTTGATGAATCGGTTGAATGAACAACTCTGTGATTCACTCAGAGACACTCGCACAGTTAATTCTAAAATGGTGATTCATTCAAGTGAGTGTCCTTAAGGATGAATCATTGAATCGTTCTTTCAACCAATTTGTTTTCCAAAATGCTGATTCATTTAAGTGCATTTTGAAAAAAAAACCGCATATGCTGGTTAGATATGTTTTAAAGGTTTAAGGTTTTTTCAACATGCACTTAAATGAATCAGCATTTTTGAACAAATTGGTTGAAAGAAAGATTCAATGATTCATCCTTAAGGACACTCACTTGAATGAATCAGCATTTTTGAATGAATTGGTTGAATGAAAGATTCAATTAGTCACTAATAAAAACACTCAGACCTTTTATATATATTTTTTAATGATTCTGTTGAAGGAATGACTCAAAGATTCATTCATAAAGACACTCACTTGAATGAATTATTGTTTTTCAATGAATCTGTCGAATGAACGACTAAATGATTAACTCATAAAGACACTCACTTGAAGAAATGTGCGTTTTTGAACAGACTGGTTTAGTGAACAATTCAATGACTCATTCATAAAGACTTCTGGCTTAAATATCTAATATGCATAAACAATCTGGAACACACAAACATAGACTATACACACACACACATTGCTATTTGTTTAATATATTAACCATTATATTAACCATGAAATATAATTTTTTGCTCATAAAGTGAGATGTAATGGTTATAAGTTTATAAGCTATATAAATCCAGTATCTTTTCTTTGTGGACTCTCTGCACTGACCCTGATGGAGGCCGAAGAGTGTGAAGAAGGGAGAAATGTGTTTAAGGGTGATGAATGGTGATGGAGGGCAGGTCTCCATCAGTTCAGGAGCGGCTCGACCTCTTCTGCAGCGGACACCTACAGAGCGCGTGCTACAGGAGTATCTTTACACAACACGACTACACGAGCGTCGCTCTCTCTCTCTCTCTCTGCCTTCATTAAAATGGAGTTCCTAAAGCTCCCATTCATCTTTCTGACAGGCGTGCCATCGATCGACCTCGGTGCAGGATGCAATTCCAGGCCTTTAAATGACTCTGCGCTTGGTCAGTCCAGTCGGACGGCGCTCCGCTAGCCATATCCAGCGCTGGCGTGTAGAGGAGGGTCAGTTACTCAAACGACTCATCCACACCACGGCTCATTACAGCCCACCACACGACGGGTCACGGCTCTGCGGCAGAAAGCCGTCATCTTTCATTTGATCTGCTTGTATGGAGCGTGTCAATGAATGACCATTGACGCCGACCATTCACTGACACAAATGTATTCTGGACTCAAAGGAATCGATTGGATATTTTTCCAGTATATTTAATCCATTTTAGGTCTATAGAGTGCAGTAAAGTCTGTTAGTGCACGCTTGAAATGAATATTGCTGTTTTGCTTGGCTGTACACCATTTCAGGATTCATCTGCTAAATGTTGACATAAATATTTCTTATTAGTCTAGAAAAACTGCATTTTATAATGTGTATGTGTGTATAAATATATATATATATATATATACATACATAATAATTTGAGAGCACACATATATATATATATATATATATATATATGTGTGTGTGCTCTCAAACAATTAATCATGATTAATCGCATCCAAAATAAAAGCTTTTGTTTACATAATATGTTTGTGTATATTGTGCATATTTATTATGTATATATAAATACAAACACATACAGGTATATATTAAAGAAAAATAAGTTATGTTTACATATGAAATATATATAGTGTAAAATATAAGAATATTAATATATAAATGTATAAACATACATAAAAATATATACTTATGTGTGTGTATTTATATATACATAATAAATATACACTGTACACATACATATATAATATAGGCAAAACCTTTTATTTTGGATGTGATTAATCACGATCAATCATTTGACAGTACTAGCATATATACATATATATATATACACGCATATATATATATATATATATATATATATATATATAATGAGAGAGAGAAAGGAGCTTCTTTGGATGCTGGAGACTCTTTAGAGAGCAACAAATAGTCAGTATCAGCAAAGCTATTCATCTCTCTGACACTAGTGCATTTGTTCCTGTGGTGAGGCCATCATTTTAACTGCTGCAGAACTGCATGCACACATATACAGCATATGCATGCAAATAAAGAGAGCTGTACACACATAAATGCACATACCGACCAATAAATGGCTGGTTAGACACACACACACACACACACACAGAGAAAAGGGCCCATGAGAGCATCACTGATCTCTGCCTCGCCTGAGGTGAGTTTTCCTCCATAACCCAAGGAATCCTGCCTGAGGCGAATATACAGCATCACAGCTACTAATGACCTTTAAAACACACACACACACACACACACACACACACATGTCTCTCTAACCAAGTAAACACAGACTTTAAGAAGTCTATATTGTGCAATAAAATCTAAATGGCAGGTGCTTTAGGCAAAGGTTGTGACAGGAAGAGGAAATAGGATGGAGCAATTTCCCGATCCCTCTTCATCTTCCTGGAATCTTCTTAATCTCTCAATAACACTCAAAAGTCATTATGGCACTCAATATCTGATCCGGATCACAATTGAGCAGCAACAGACATAATAAAACCTCAATATCCTTCACAAACGCACACACACACACACCTGCCAATGGCTCCTGAATTTATAAGCCACAAATATATATATATATATATATATATATACATACATACATATATATATATATATATATATATATATATTCCACCTCAAATATTCATATTTGAAACCAGTAAACAAGGACATTATATTTGTCTTATTTTGTTCTTACAAATTACAACATTAAAAGGGAAGCTAATTAAGTTGTTAAAACTACCAAAAGTCAACATAAAATGCTGTTTATAGTGCGCTGAACTTTATGTTTATGATATTTAACAATAAAATGGTGACATGTGTGTTTATATATGATGGGTGGTAGAAAAATAATTAAATATTTCTTAGCAATAATATGCACTAGTAAACTGTATACAATAAGGTCGGGAATGTCAACTGAAGTAAATAGAGTGAATTTTATTTAATCTTGCCTGTAGCACTGAAAATATCACATAATTCCTCTTTAATGACAATAGAAAAAAAAAACGTACATAAACCATGCATTAGATTTCAGACCTCTGACACGCTTGAATCAGAACCAACTAAGCTAAATGACGTTATTTTTCTCACTGAGTTGTTTTACTGCTAAAATTGTATTAGTTTCATAACTGAAGAACTTTCAGTTATGGAATGGTTCACACAAAAATTAAAATTAATATCTTTTGAAGTAAATAGTTGCACATTTGTAAGAAACAATCCATCAAGGCGGTTTAACGTTAAAATGTCACTTCTAGCCAAATTATAAACCTATAATCCATAATAACCTCCCTTTGTCCTCTCACATCAAAAAACCCAAACACATTAGTTTAGAACTGTTAAAGAAGTTAAAAATATATTAATAATTGATTTGTTTCTTACAAACACGCAGGTTCACGCTTCACCAGACATTAACTGATGGACTGAAGTGGTGTGTGTCATTGTGATGTTTTTATCAGCTGTTTGGAGTCTCATTCTGACGGCACCCATTCACTACAGAGCATCCGTTGGTGAGCAAGTGATGCAATGCGACATTTCTCCAAACCTGATGAAGAAACAAACTCATCTTTATGTTAGATGGCTTGAAGGTGAGCACATTTTCATTTTTTGGAGTGAACTATTACTTTAATACTGCCCTGTATTGTATGTGACTTGGCTTGAATACTGAGTGCCACACACACACACACACACACACACACGTGTCATCAACGAGAGCGTCCGCTATTTATCCCTACCTGTGAGGAAGATGGAAATTCTCAAATGGTCCCAAATGGAGCATGTCCTCTCTGCATTGGCTTTAATTAAGCGGCTGACAGTGACTGCGGCTCACAATTACAGACAGGCAGACAGTGCGGCTCGCGCACAAAGAAGCCGGGGGCCCGTCGCATAATGAATGCATTTTAACAAGATGAAACCAAACCAATTACAACTGCTGTCATATTCTGAAGTGCTCTGCTTAATGAATATAAGAACAATATGTTACCTAAAAGAGATTAAACCGCCGGCCCGTGCTACGCTCGCTTGAACTGCTGGAGAGTAACAATTGCAGAGCAGTTTCTAACATCACGAAAGGAGACAGTATGTGCGTGTGTGGAAGAAAAAGAGAGAAAAAAAGATTAACAATGAGAAAACATGGAAAAAGACATCAGCTATGTTTGGAACAGAATACTCGCTGTATATACTCAATACTGTCTGATATTTGCTCATGATTTAACACTTTTAGGACATGTTAAATTGATCAAGAGTAACAGTAAAGTCATTTATAATATTACAAAATATTTAAATAAATGCTGATCAACTTTCAATTCCTTAAAGAATTCTGAAAAAATGTGACACTGGAAAATACTGGAGTTATGATCGCTTTGCATAATAGCAATAAATTACTATATGTTCAAATAAAACATTCATTTTAAATCGCAATAATATTTTACAGTACTGCTGTATTTTTGATCAAATAACTGCAGCCTGGATGGGCAAAAACATCAGAAAACTGACCCAAAACCTTTGAACAGTGTATAGAATTAAATTTCACATCATTACTTTAGTTAGCAGCACTAATACACTAATAACACTGTCTTTTATTTGTTTAAAAAAGTATGCAAACCAAAATGAGTTCAGTAGTATAGTACAATGTTTATGTTTATTAAAAATACATTTAGTGAATAAACTGAGCACAGCATATTACTTTCTTTTAAAAATAGCATGCAATATGCCACTCCAAAAAGATCCCAAATATATATCTCCTTTTTTCTAAAAGAGAGAAAGTTGGCTTTGAATTATACTTGGTGCACTTTTATATTTACTTTAAATCCAGACACAACAGAGATAAATCACTGAGTATAATGTGAGTTCTGCCATTCATCATAAGGTCTCAGCAGCTGCTCTGTGAATCTACTGTTTTAATGTGCATGCACACTCTATTCAGTGTCTACTGCAACCAGTCTAGGACCATATGAAATATTACTACAATTTAAAACAGCTGTTGAATATATTTTAAAATGTAATTTACTCTTGAAGAACGTATTACACTCAGGCTGCTTTATTTGACCAAGAATACAGTAAAAACAGTAATAGTGTGATATATTATTATGATTTAAATGAGCTGTTCTGTATTTGAATATATGTTCCAAAGCTGGATTTTCAGCATAATTACTCCAGTGATCCTTTTGAAATCATTGTAATATACTGATTTGCTGCTCCTGTTATTATTAATATTGAAAACAGTTGTGCTGCTTCTTTAGTGCACTCTTAGACTATTGAAAACCTGAACATGCACGGGAGCAAGAGAGAAGATGCCAGGAGAGAAGGATCGTGTCTCGACGTGCTCAGCGGAAGATTTCCTGAAGCAAGGCGAGAAAAAATGTATATATGTAATAACATGAGCTCATTGGTTTGGATTCCAGGGTAATGGAGCGGACACACGGGGAATGTTTCTCTACACACTGATATACCTTCACCGTTCATTCCTAACGCTTTACTGATATAGACCGTAAGCCTCTGAACTCCTCCGTCTATATTAACGACTGAATTAAAGTGCTTCGGTTGCTTTTAACGACATGCTGAAGTGGTTTTCACTCAATATTGACACAAAGACGCTTCATGTACTAATGGGAATATTAGGGTAGAATAAAAAGCTGTAGCACAAACACTCCACACCAAACGTCCTTCAACATTTCCCTTTCATAAGAAATAAAAACACATTTCAGACCTTGATGCAGAGCGTTAATGTGAGAAACAAGAAAGCAAATGTAATATTGCTGTTCAAATGTAGGAATGTCACTATCACAGCAAAAACACACACATACACACACAGCACACTCTAAAACTACTTTTGTAATGTTTTCTGTCCATACTGTTCAATGTTTTATTTTAATTTATTTATTAATGTAATGTATTTTATGTATATGAAATATTTTATATAATAATAAAAATAATAATTATATATATATATATATATATATAAATGAAAACTATGAGTACAACTGTTAAAAAAATATTTAAAATTTTTATATACAGTGAGTACGGAAAGTATTCAGACCCCCTTAAATTTTTCACTCTTTGTTATATTGCAGCCATTTGCTAAA
>JAUCMR010000088.1:270711-285617 GCA_032357425.1 Enteromius argenteus
TATGTGTTTTATATATATATATATATATTTACATAAATAAATAAACACATTAGTTAAAATAAACTGAATAAAACATACAGTATTTCTTATTAGATTACAGCATGCACTATGAAAAAAATGCATATTATTATGGTAAAAAATAAATAAAATATATTTATGTTTTAAAATATATATTTACATAAATAAATACGTAAGTTATAATAAATAAATACATACAGTATTTCTTATTAGATTGCAGCATGACTGCACTATTCAACAGATGCACATTAAAATAGTAAAAAATAAATAAAATATATTTATATATTTTTAAGTATATATTTACATAAATAAATAAATACATTAACTAACTAATCAATTAATTATAATAAATATGTAGATAAATTGTGGCGTTCTGCCCTGTTTCCCCGCTTAATGAGAGCTAAATTATCTACTTACTAAGTGTAACTGAAAGATGAAGCACATTCGGCCCAAAGGGGCGGAAATTTGGCTCTTTGCATCACCTCAGACTACAAGCCGATGCATATTTCAGGACTGCATCAAAGCACGGAGCCTTTGAAATAGGTCTATCACTGCGTGCTAGTGCATCTTCGCCAAGCACAATGCAATTATGAATTCGGGCTGAACAACGTGCCGTTTTCTCGCATAATGAAGTGTTTTGTTTTGCATCATGGCCCAAAAAAAAGGTCCAAACCGGATGGCGAAGGGTTGCGCTGTCGATTGTGTGACAGCGTGGCCTATTAGCAGGCATCCGCTAATTAACAGTTCTTTAGCGTTTACCGCAGCGCAACCGAATTCATCGGCAGCCTCGTTAGCATCCATTTCCAGCGGTGTGAAAAAGCTCCGAGCTCTTTTGAAATGCTTTGGATTGCACATTAATGATCAAAGGAAACAACCCCCGATGACTGCAAAGCATGCTGGGCTGGCTCAAATTATGTCTGATATTATTGTGCATTTGAAAAAAAGCTGAAACATTTATGCGCCGATCGTCTGAAAGAATGCGTCTGAACAACATCGGCGTCTCGGAGCGGCTCCTTTAGCGGTTTCTGGAGGACAAAAAGATAATTTTGCATGAATCCTTCACATAGATTTAAGGACTGCGGAGAGACGCGCTGCAGGTGTAGGCCGTCACACGTTATCGCACACCGAGGACGGTACATACAGTACATACACGAGCACATTCCCCCAGACTGTGATTCAAACAGGCTCGCTGCTGATGAAAAAGTCAAGCTCATTATATATTTGTTGCTGCGTCGCTGTTTCTTTTCCAGACATTAAGACATAGCCGGCTAATGAACAGAGAGAGACGTGTGCATCTTTCTGAAAACTCAACATGACAAAATGTAGTAGTATTGTGCAACACTGCATATTTATAACACTGACTAGTTAGTTAGTTGCACATATATATATATATATATATATATATGTGTGTGTGTGTGTGGGTTTAAAGAAATTAATATGTTTATTCAGTGAAGATGTATTAAATTGATCAAAAGTGACAGTAAAGACGTATTATTTTACAAAAGTTTCTGTTTTAATAAATAAATGCTGTTCTTTTGACATTTCCATTCATAAAAGAAACCTGAAAATATGAAATCACACAAAAAAGCAGCACAAATGTTTTTGATAATAACTGATAATAAAAATATTTTTTTCTTGAACACCAAAATAGTACTTATGTGACACTGAAGACTGGATTAATGATGAAAAATTAGCTTTGCATTACTGGAATAAAATACATTTTAAAGTAAATTGAAATATAAAACAGCTAATTTAAAATGGTAATAATATTTCTAATTTTATACAGTTTTTACTTTATTTTTGATCAAATAATTTCAGAGAATTCTATGAACAGTATGAAAATTAAACAAAACAGAAAGTTAAATAAAATGTAATAAAATGTTTCAAAAATGCAAACTTGGGAGTGTATATATATATATATATACATATATAAAATATGAGCTTAAATTTAGCTTTTTTTAAAATAACATTTTATAACATTTTATTTCACTGTCTGTTAAAATTTTGTTACACATATATATATAAAGATTATGTTTAAATGTAATTTATAAGTTAAAGTAAAATTTCTTGTCATAATTCAACTATATATGCACATATATATGTATATATATATTTTTTTTTTACATAAAATGATTATTTTGTTAAGTTACTTTTTGAAGATGTAGTTTGCCGCACTACATGCAACAAACAAAAACTAGCTATATTAAAGTTTAATTTAATCAGGCATGTTTATTCTGGGACAAACAGAGTGTCTAAAACACTAAAAACGCTAAGAAGAAGATTGAGATAAATTCACTCAGTAACCAACAACCTGACAAACTCAAACATCCCTGTACTGTAACTCTGCCTTTACTGTCTTTCTGCTGACCCTGTTCTGTTCACTGCAGCTGTTGAGGGAAAAATGCAACATTCCGGAGCACATTGTGTTTTTTTCCCTCCATATGTTATTCTCTTTACAGCAGCTCTGAGATCAGAGACGAGAGCTGCTCTGCTCCTCCACTAACCCTGAAACCAAACCCTCCCTCGGCCACGACAGGCTCCTGCCCCGCTCTTCCCTGCAGAAGAAGCGCATGGCACGGAATTGGAAATGTGGCAGAATGCTAAGCGTGTCAGTCGATCCGTGACAATATGCCGGGCTCAGGTCTTTTCAGAAGTGGAGAAGGGCTTTGTCGAGGCAGCCGTCTTAAATGTGGTGATTTAATAGCGGCGTTCTGCTGCGGATCTGCAGTCTGAATAGACTCGCCGCAAACAGACGCCGCCGGTGCTCGCAAGAGAAAGGCAACGGGAGGCGACACAAAAGCCAATCATTCCCTCAAAACCTCAGGATGGCTTTGAAGGATTATTTGAGCGGCGAAGTGGGGGAGATTTACGCGCGTGTGGGGCGAAGGCCTCCTGCAAACGCCGCATTATTTATCCCCCACTATCGCAGCTCCAAATATATTCCACTCCCGCTGCTGGCTTGCGGCTTTTTGGCCCTAACGTAAACATACGACCGCCCACGCGCTCGCTTTTCTGTCCTTCTGACCAGACCATTTGAAATCACTGGAAACCCTAATAAGTCGGCAGAACTCAAAAAACGAAACAAACGTTGCTAATCAAACGTAAATTGCAGTTTGATAGTAAGTTAACCGTAATAGCCTAATACAATTAGATAAGCGATGGGCGATTTTCTAAACACTGCTTAGTGAAGCTTCGAAACCTTTGTGAATCATTTTGTTTGAACCAGTTGAGTGGGTTTCAAACTGCCATGTGAACCACGTCAGGTCTGTATTATTTTTACCTGAGCATGGATCAGTTTAAGAAATTTGCAGAGATTTTAATGGCACGTTTGTGTAACAAGCAAGAGAATTCGAAACACTGCTTTGGGAAACTTCGAAACCTTTGTGAATCATTTGGTTCAAACTAGTGTTTATTAAAGTCACTGTATTTCAGTAAACAAAGATTCGTTGCATCGTAACTATTTCAAAATTCAATGCCAATCTCTGTGATTCATGTGTCTATATGATTTTTACCTGATCTTGGACCAGTTTTGAAGCTTTCAGACATTTTTAATGAGGAAAGGAATTTGAAACCTTTGCCAATTATTTGTTCCCAAGCAGTGATTCAGAGATTCAGTTCGTACCAAAGTGCCAAAGTGTTTTGAAACGTAACTAAATTTCAATAGTTTGATCTCTGTCAATGCATGAACCAGGGTCTGCATTGTTTTTACTTGATCTTGGGTCAGTTTCATAAACTTGTAGACATTTTACAGACACGTGTGTATAATAATAAGGAAGAGAATTCGAAAAAACTGTTTTGGGAAGCTTTGAAACCTTTGTGAATCATTTGGTTCAAACTAGTGATTCAGAGCGTGTATCAAACTGCCAAAGTTACGTTATTTTAGTAAACAAAGTTTTGTCACAACATTATTGTTTTGATCTGATCTCGGATCATTTTTATAAATTGGTAGGCATTGTTAATAAAACATTTATATAGCAAAAAGGAAGAGTTGGAGTTAGTAGGCCTGATTAACCAAGCTCTCCATAAAACGAAGAAAAAGCCCTACATATTATACAGACCCTTCATATTTAATGGTATGAAAATGATTTGTTAATTACATTCAATAGATTACACATTTGCTATTGGTTTGCAGATGTTTTTAACGCATGTTTGCTTTCCATGGAACTTTCCAATCCACAAAAGGTTATTTAGATTAAAATTTTTCAAACCAATAAATGCTAAGCGTGCTAATGTGGGAGACCAAAAATGGTTATTTTATGGCATTGCTGTAAAAGCCCCATCTGGAAGCTTTATTTTTAAGAGAGTATGTTAATCATGTGTGAAAACACAAATTAATTCTTAGTTTCAACATTTATTCTATCCTTATACAGTCTTATGCAAAGCTTTCTGGGAGCTAGAAATCCACTGCAATTCATTCAGTTTAAGTTTGGCTTAATATAATACGTTATTGAGTTTAATGAAAGTACACAGCACTTTTAATAATATTTGAGTGAAATGACCTCACTATTTGCTTTTGTTATCGAATGCAAAACAGATGCATTCAGCGAAGAACAGCACGGGTGAGTTGAGTTCAATGTGGTCGTATAGGATATAAGGACAGGAGAGGCTGCGGAGAAAATGCAGGAAAAGCAGGGGCGTAAATCAGGCCACTTTGACAGTGCTACGGATTCCAGCCAGCAGGGAGGCCAGACCGGCAAAGCTCTCTTGGAACGAAAACATGGTTTTTCTTCTCCTGAGCTCTGCTGTAGATGGGGGATTAAGGAATTTCTCGAGCCGCACCACAGTGAAACAATGGCTTGGCCGACCGCCACCTTGTTTATTGGAATGTCATCGATTGCGGGAGACTGACCTGGAATTACAGAAGAATACAATTACAACATGCGTGAGAGTGACCTTCGTGAACGTCAGCGCTAAACATCCCAGCTGCACCGCTCGTCGGAGACGTTAATTGCCAACAGCCACAAGTGAACTACATAATGAAGCTGCTTCCTAAACATCCACCTGCTTTACTGCATGTGTGTGTTTGAAATACTCCAGAAAAATACAAGGAATTCAGAAGGAAATACTACCATGCTTATTATTATAAATGCAGGATGCAGCACGCACACCAGATTATACACTTTTATATTCGCCAAAATGTACAGTATATAGACAAAGTATGTCAACTTCCCTGCTCTATAGTAAGCTAAAACATCAAACGAATGGCATAATACGTCCAAATACACAGCATTCATGAAAAACTAATCCATTGAGATTCTGATGCATGCATCTAATGGACCCTTACTCTCTTATGGCCACAAAAAGAAAAGAGGTGAAAGCTGCAGGATTCAAAAAGTTGGGGAAAAACTGACTGAAATCTTCCATCTCAGTCTAAAATAAATGTATTCAGGAAATATACCAAGGCGCTACTAGTTGAATTGCAGGCTGTTCCACATAGTATTTAGGAACAGTACACTCTCCAGTATGCATTAATTCTGCAGTAGGCACTAGATATGCACATTTTGAACAGTTTCAATCAAAATGTTATGATATAAAATGGAATAACACCATACTGGCACTAAAACACCTCATAACTATTATTCTCTCAAATGCATTCCAACACTAAGAGGACAAAAACGTCCGGTGCAACCAATATCAGTTCTTCCTAATTCATTGAGCATCAGAAACAGTTAGTTTGATCCGGCTCAGATTAATTTCACTGGATTAGCGTCGCACGGCATACTCTAATAGTGTCAGCGCTGTCTGCTTCCTACAGCAGGACAACTGCTATGTACATACACTTATCTTAATTTGAAATTACTCAGGTGTGGCCTCTCCTAAGTAGCTGATAATTATGATTTAATTTGTTCCAATCTTTCCAGTTTTTGCTCCTGGCCTCAATTAATTGAATCAGTTCCATTGAGTAATTATCGTTCAAAGAGCGATCCCCGCTCATCGCCTGCAAGGGAAGCGGCATCCGTCTGTGTTACAGCGCAGCACGATAAGCTAGAATTCAGTGCATTCACATTGCAGAGGATAAGCTACCACCCCCAGACATATGATTTCAAAAGCATGCCGTTCGTTCAGCATTGGGTGTATTCACGGAGTTGACACGAGAGGTTTTAGCTATGGTCTGACGCTCCAGAGCTCTACACAAATCCCTGCGGGCTCAGCGCACCTAGTCTTGCGGCACATGTGATGTTCAGACTCCAGATATTGGTTTAAAACAGCTGTAAAGGTCACCGCTAGTCTGGGGCTGCATCCAAATCCATGTATTTCTACTACAGCTACTTCACAAAAGATAAAACTGCATTCTTTGGAGTATGTAACATGTCTATATGACCGTTTTGGACAAACTAGTTAGCCAAAAAATAGCATGCATACTTAAAAACTCTAAGTCAGTTGATTTCAATAAACCCCTTATTGATAACATGTAACTACAGACATGAATCAAATCTCAAGTCATGTGTGTTTTTGAGAAAAATTGTGCTAGTGTTTAATAAGTGCAACATTTTTGCAACATTTTTATCTGTAAAACAGGTCAAAAATCACACATATGCAGAATTAACATGAGAAAATTCAGTCGCAACACTTATATCAAGTGCCAACCATATATCAACATTGTGGCAACTAACATAGCAATACGGTAAAATTCACCTAAATTCATATGGATGTAACATTAACGTAACCTAAAACCATAATGGCTATTGGTATTAAAAGGAAACAATATTGGTCAATAAATATGTGGTTTTGTCATTCTATGAAGAGAAAAATCACTCCGAACACATTGGCAACCATATAGCAACATTGTGGCAACCATCCAGAAACCCTAGCAAATGCATAGCAAACATGGTAAAATTCACACAGAACACCATAGCAACATCTTGGTTGGAGACCAAATGAAAATATCGTTTCTTGTAAAGAAACAATACTGGTAAAAAAATAACACATTGATTGACCAATATTGTTTCTTTTCTTTTGTCATATTATGATGAAAAACAAATCTCTGAACGCAATGGCAACCACACATCAAACAAATAGCAACATGTCAGAATTCATACAACAAAGCCCTAGCTAATAACCCAACAATTTGGTGGCGACTTTTGCACATAAAATGTATGAAATATGAAAATAACCTAAAACATTATATTTTTTACTATATTGGCTACTGGAATCAAAAACAGACAATGCTAATATTTAAATGTGTTGTTTTTCTAATTTTATGATGAGAAAAATCACTTGGGCAACGATATATCAACATTGTGGCAACCACCCAGAACCCCTAGCAAATGCATTACAACATGTTAAAAGTCATCCAAAGCACCTTAGCAATGATAGCTACCATATAGCAATGCTAATATTTTTGCACATTAAACGTAACCTAAACCATTTATTTACTATATAGGCTACTAGTACTAAAAAAAAACTATATTAGTAAAAAAAAATCGCTCAGAACGTATTGGCAACCATATATCAACGTTGTGACAACCATCCAGAAATCCCAGCAATTAAGCTGGCTAATAACCTGGCATTGTGATGGTGAGCTGTGCACATACATTTTAATATAAACCTTTTTGTTAATTGTCATTTTATGGAGATAACAATCTCTCTGAACGCTTTTGCAACGATATATCAACGTTGTGTCAACCTTCCAGAAAACCTCACACAGGTGACATCTGCAAGGCAAACATCACTCAATTTTTCCTCAGAAAATAAAATCTAGGTTAACATACTATGATTTGGGACATGCTAATCTTGCATTCTATGCAGTTCGCGAATTGGGACATGGCCTGAATGTACGGGCCAGGGCTTTGCTGGCGAGGATTGGAAGGTGTTTCACGATTGGCTGTTTAAACGGCTTTCCATATCAGCAGTGTCTAGAGGAGAAGAGCCCTGAGAAGCGAGGGGATGAACGTGGCGGTTTGACCGGCCTGGATCATACGGCGCTTTGCTCTCTGTCATAACTATGCAGCTCATATGGAAAATGCCCACTGTCACAACACATCTGCTCCCAAACGATAAGCCGTGGAGAGTCGGGGAGCGCGGCAGAGCGGAGGAACAGAGGAGCTGCAATGGAAATGGAGAGCCCTGGGGGGTGCAAGCTTAGTAATGACCCAAAGAGAGGACACGAGTCCTTGGCCTTAGCCGGCAGCCGCCGCGACAAGGCCAGCCACACTTTATTTGGTTACAAGAGATTAATAGGACTAAGCTGCTCCGCTGGATAAACCGACGCTTCATTGTGATGGCCAAATTACTGCCCCGCACGGATTCTTTATGTATTACTGCCCCGGAGGAAACTCCCAACACTATCACATCGCACAATTCCTCAAGGAGGAGCGCAACAAATCAGCCTGGGTGCTAATCCTCCTAGAACCACTAAACAACTCGTGCTTATTTACCAATATACTGTTTTAAAAAGGCTCAGGTATTAGCCAGGGTGTTGCTATGCTGTTTCTAAGGTGTACTAAGTGCTAGTATGTTGCTATGTGGTTGCTAAAGTGTTCTGAGTGTTTTTAGTATGATGCTATGCAGTTGCTAAGGTGTTCTGAATGTCTTTAGCAAGTTGCTATTAGGTGCTAAGGTTTTCTTGGTGGTTTTTAATATTAGGTGCTGTTCTAAGTGTTTTTTGCATGTTGTTATGTAGCTGCAAAGGTGCTTTAACATGTTGCTATGCAGTTGATAAGGTGTTCTGAGTTTTTTAGAACATTGTTGTGCAGTTGCTAAGGTGTTTTCAGTGTTTTCAGCATGTTGCTGCGCTGTTGCTAAAGTATTGAGAGTGTGTTTTAAGATGTTACTATGTGGTTACTAAGTTCTGAGAGTTTTTGGCGTGCTGCTATGTAGATTTTAGAGTGTTTTTGTATGTTTCTATGTGGTTGCTAGGGCATTCTGGATGGTTGCTAGGTGGTTACTTACCAGACTACGTCTCTGTGGTCTCAGGTCCCCCCTTCAGTGTTAATATGTTGTAATAACAATTAATATGCCTTGATAATATTGAATAATCATTTACAAACAGTAGGACATCATCTACAGAGTTACTCAAGGGAAGGAGTTTGTTAAAATCATTAACCCTAATATGAGCAAACACCACTAATAAGATAAAGATTAGCGTGAAAGTCCTGTTTGAGACAGTGGTAAATGAAGGGCACAAGCCGGTACTTGCTAGTAACAAGACAATCTGGCTGGTCATGACATGAAAGCATGTCTTCATCAGGTCCTGTGAGAGTGTGTCCTGCGGCCTGCCTGCGGGCAGTAACAGTCCTCGCTACTGTCTCTCTTCCTTTACAACTGATGAAACACTTGATCCTGCCACTGATACACACAAAGCTTTGGCAATCCTTAGATCACGAACACGTCCTCATTTGTGACGCTCTGCTACTCTAGCCTAATATCAATCTATAGGCCAGTCTCTGATTACAGCAAATATTAAAAGAGATTTAAGCAACGTTTACCTCTTCAAAATCCTTTAGCATATTTAAAAAAAAAACCTAACGTGTTTTGAATAGCGCTTAGAATGTTACGCAGGTAGAATGTTCAAAAATAGTTTAGGATGTTGTCGGTTCCTATAATGCATTTTAAGTAAACTTTAAACATGTAAGCATGTTATGTAGATGCTAAGATGTTCCAAATAGCTTTAGCATGTTGCTATGTGGATGCTAAGGTGAGTGAAGTCACTGTTCAAAATAGCTTTTAGCATGTTATAAGATGCTTCAAATAGATTTCAGATGATGCTATATGTGGTTGCTAAGATGTTCTGAGTCTAGGAGGTCAAAAGGTGTTGTACGTGACATTTACTATGATCTCAAACGATTCATTCAGCACGTTGCTAATTTGGTAGCCAAGTGGTTTAAGTAATTTTTTACCTCATTATTCTGAATATAACATCCTCTAAATAGCTTTAGCATGTTGCTATGCAGATGCAAAGGTGGGTTTTTGGGAATCTTTTAGCATACTGTATGTAGACAATGTTAAAAAATAGCTTTCACGTGATGTTAAGCGGTTGTTAAGGCATTAGTTTTAGCATGCAAAGATGTTCAAAAGGTGTTTTAAGTAGCTTTTTAGCCTTTATGGATGTTCTAAATAGCTTTATGCAGTTGCTAAGTTGTTTTAAGTAACTTTATGTGGATGCTAAGATGTTGCTTTAACATGCCTGCTATTCAGTTCTGCTGGGATTTCGCCAATTTTATTGTCTGCTAGGGCAAAAACTGCAAGGACGAGTTACACACTGAGCGTTAGCAGTTTGTTTAAATCACTAGCACTAAGTATGAGCAACAGTCATAGTGATATTTGCTTTAGCAAGAACCACTAAAGCCACCTAAAGCTTTATCTTCTGTGGAGTGTCAGATGAAGAGACCACCAGGGTTTAATAGGGTGTGGTATTGATATTGTTTTACAGGTAATGAATTAAATCATAAACATAACCGGCCCTGCTATGCTTCACTCTCAAATTGTGGCATATGGAGGACAGGGAGCGACTAGATCATGACGTCTCTACTCCACTGAGGGCTTGTGTGGTCTGTCCACAATAAAAACACAACCCCCTACATGACTTAACACGGTAACTTCACCCAACAATCACGGTGTATTTAAACAGCGTCGAGTTTAACGATCCGCTCGAGGAGTGAGCTTCATTATCCCAGTGCTTGCTCGCTGCCATCTGTACTAGAGACATCAAACAAAGCCAAAAGCCCACTCTCCCAACCCCTCCCTTCTAATCCCACAATGCACGGTTCGTTCAGAGCCAAGGAAAAGAATGTTAAGAGCCATCATTACCGGCAGATCTCTTGGATTTACTGCGGTGGGGGACGCTTGGAAAAAAGAATGAAGGAGATTTGACTTGTTTTAATCACTACAAGGTACGGGCGACTTTTCTGAAGAGAGTGGTTTGTCAACAATCGCAAGATCCGACAGAACAAAGAGTGGTTTAAGTCCAGTGAGAGAGCGTTAAACAAATATATATTCTCACTCTGGCACTGAGAAGGAGTCTTAAGAGAGGCTCAACACTCGTAAACGAATGTTGCATTCATATTAAATGAGTAAACGTGCTCTAGCGCAGCTTTGAGATTGCACTGCACTACGGTTCCCGCAGAGTCGGATATTCAAACTTCATCAAGACACGTTTCTTCTGCAACTTTTTTCATTACAAATTCATGAAATCTGCACCTTTGTATTACATTCAGCATTGCTGCACCTTAGCAACATGTTAAAAGAATTCAGAATATCTTAACATCTACATAACATACTAAAGGCCACTTAAAACACCTTAGACACTTTATGTCAATATGCTAAAGTTATTTGCAACATATTAACATCCACCATGCTTGAAGTTGCTCAGAACACCTTAGCAACATCCTAACATCCTTTTTGGAACAATTTACCATCTGTATAAGATGCTAAAATATATTCAGAACATTAGAAAATGCATATCAAAATGCTATTGCTATCTGAAACATCCTAGAATCCACCTAACATGCTAAGCTACTCAGAACACGTTAATAACCACAAAGCAACATCCTAAATCTATCTGGAATATCTTATCATCTGTATAAAATGCTAAAAGCTATTTTAGAATGACTTACCAAACATAGACACGTACAGTCGCCCCATTTGACTGCTCCAAGCATGCAGAGACGTCCGCCATCTTGGAACGGTCAACTTGACATCATTCACTATACTGTAGGTTTGCAGATAATCGGCTGTGCAGGATTGTAACATCTTTCGAATATTCAGTGTTTACTGTGGTGAATGACGCCAAGTTAAGACCATTACAATATGGCAGATGGCTTACGAATGGGCTCATAGAAACAGTCGCTAATGAGGCATCTACACATTATATATATATATGTTATCAAATGCATCTTAACATCGGCATAATAACACACCTTGAGTATAGCGACCTAAAACACTACTTAAAACACCTTGACAAGCTCATAGCAACATGATAATGCTATTTAGAACATAAACCTAAAAAATAAAAAAAGCTAACAGCTACTTAAAATACCTGCTAAAGTTATTTACAACATCTTAGCATCTGCATAACAAGCTAAAAGTTACTTAAAACACATTAACAACCTTATACGTAGCAACATGCCAAAGCTATTTGAGCCATCTTAACATCCAACTAGCATGCTCAAAAAAATTTTGATACCGATACCTTGAGTTAAAAAAACTCAAAGCTACTCAGAACACCTTAGCACCCAGATAAAATTATTTGGAACATTTACCATTTACCATAACATGCTAAAAGCAATTCAGAACACCTCAACAAATACATAACAACATGCAAAGATATTTTCAACATCGTAGCACATCCATATTGACTAAAACACCTAGGCCATATTTCAATCTAAAGCTACTTTGAACATCTTAAGATTAGCTTAACATGCTAAAAGCTACTCGGATCACTTTAACGTCCACATAGCAACGTGCTTAAAGTATTTGGACCATTTCAGCATCCTCATGCTAAAAGTTACATGAAACACCTTAGGAACCCTATAGAATGTTAAAGCTATTTTTGACCATCTTAGCATCTTTATAACACGTTAAAGGCTCCTTCAAACACCTTCGCCAACTGCACTGCAATATGCTAAAAGATCTCTGCAATATGCAGCTCAGGTCCCTGCGGTTTGACATTGCGACGCTTGTAGACTCACGCTGGCTGTTAGCGCGACAGACGTGATGGGACACTGCCAGACATGCTGTGACAAGTCATTTGTCGTAGTTAATAATTCATATAGGCATGTTAGCACCGCAGTTGCACGCGTGTGTATTAGAAAAGGCGGCTGTATTGACAGCATGCAATTTTAATGCGCTCTGAATGACTGGGCTAAAGAACACAGATGGGTGAGATGATAAAATAAAAAAATCTGTGCTTTTTTGGACGCATAAATGAATCGTGATTTAATTATTGATCACTCATGAACTATATTGCAAAATCATGCATGCGCCGGCTCAGTTGCGCTGATGTGGCGCTCTCGAAGATGATGGATGCTTTGGCCGATTTGTTGCACGTGCATTTGCGACCTCTGTGACCTCATAAATCCTCATTACTGCGGGATAGAATGGTGGTAAGGAAAATGCAATGCAGTGCAAATGATTTTTGGCCAGATTTTTCCATATCGGAGGCATTTCCCTGGGTGCATGTGGAAAATAAGAGCAACGGCCTCTCGGAGCACAGCAACAGGAGAGCGGCCGCTGTGGCGTGTGAAGAGGTCTGCTGTAAGACGCCTCCAGACACTGGAGCTTATTATTTGGACTGGCACAGGCTGCTCCAGCTAATTTCAGCTGACATGAGAAGGCCCGAGCAACTCCAGGAGGTCCTTTACCCTTCACACACACTCATAAACAAGCACCAACACACACATGCACTCTGGTGAGCAATAAAGGCCAGGAGTCCAGCTCAGTGGAGAATTGCTTTCTCCAAGAGATGAGCTCCTGTCAGCTGCCATACACAAAAACACACACAAGTTCTCTTCCAAACACTAGTGAGCTGCCTACCTAGACAGCATTTTCAAGCCTAACAGGCGCACTATTGATGGAAAAACTGTTCAAATCATATTAAATGGCTGAAGTGTATATGCTATACTACATGGGAAAAAATAATCCCTTACAATATAGACGAAAGACCTCTTGAAAAATGCACTGAAAAGTCGGAAAATTTGAGAGAGAAAAAACAGTTTTTCCTCTGAATTTTGCATGTTTTAAATAAATGTATATACTTTTACATCAGAAATTATGGATTTTATTTTTTGCTAAACATATTAAATGTGATTAAACATGAAATATAATTGGAATATATAGTATAGCTGGCAAGTCATATGGACTACTTTTATGATGCGTTTACAGTGCTAAATAATATAATATGTCTATGTTATATCTTATAATTTTAAATGAGTGCTGGATGACTTAATAATCAAAAGCTAAAAATATTCACAAACAAAAATGTTCAATACTAAATATATCAAATATTAAAAATTAAAAGAGAAATATATGAATAAAAAATGAATAATAAATAAATACATAGAGTTCTTTACTAGGTAGCTGCTCGCCAGCTCACTAGGGTTTTGAATGGATCCAGTATTCTCTAGTCCTCTCTGCCCCGACATAACAAACATGAAGGATCTTTCATTAAACAAGACTGAATCCCTCCTTGTGTGCTGTTATTTTCAAGGTCTGTCTTCAATACAGGATTCTAGGCAGCATTCGACTCTAAAACTCTCTCTGTGTGGAATAAAGCCTCTCCTGCAATATTCCCACCTCTGATCCGCCATGTTCGCTTTAATTCTCCTCCACATAATCACGCTTCAAACCATCTCCACTCCTCAAATTGAATTCTAATAGGCAGACAATGACCGTGACATCGGAATTTGCAGGAGAGATCACACATAATCCAACATCTAAATTAAACCCAAATTGGAGGGCCGTTGGTAATTTGCGGAGTGCATTAATAATAATATAAAAAAAGGAGGGTAGACGTGAATCTGGACTGAGCCGGTGGAGCAGTTTGATTCCCTCATCTGGTGTCATTACCGGCGCGTTTCATCTGGACGGCGTGACAAACGCCCCACTGTTTCATCGCCACATGACCAGCCTGCAGAGAAGCACACAGCCAGAGTAAACAGCATTTCCCTGCTTCTCTGATCCTTTCTACGGTGTCCTCGCAGCAAAACAGCATTTTCATATCAATATTTTGCCTCGTTTTCCAGCAAAAACATCCAAACATTTTTTAAATTCTGAGCAGTTGAGATGAAGGCTTATTTGTAAAGGATATATCTTGAAAAACATTTATTTCCTACCCAGTTTGCAAGTGTTTCTTCTTGTTTTAAGCTCATTAAATTTAGGGAAGCTGTTACGTCTAAAATAAAAAAGAAAAAAACATTGGCCATCTGGGTAAGAAAAATATAAACAGTTTT
>JAUCMR010000088.1:285717-331738 GCA_032357425.1 Enteromius argenteus
TTTAGGGAAGCTGTTACGTCTAAAATAAAAAAGAAAAAAACATTGGCCATCTGGGTAAGAAAAATATAAACAGTTTTGCCTCTTAAATAAATGTGTTTTTTTATTAAGAATGTTTACATATTTTCATGGCAGAAAGCAAATGACATAAACAGCATGATATAAAGTACCTATTAAATAAAATATTATGCAAATTCATTGGACTAATTTTATGATGCTATAATGGTGCAAAATAAAGTAAAATCAGATATAATTTTTTTAATATTTTTGTTTGTTTGTATCACTCATTTTAAGATTGATTTAAACTTGAACATCATTATATTTAGAGAACTTTAGGCCTAAAAATATAATAAAATATAATCTTGCAATGCAAATGTTTTAAGAATGTTTAGATATTTTTACATCAGAAATACTGCATATATATATTTGTGCTCATTCTCCATTTTTCTTTTGACTGATTGCGGTGTTGTGGTTTGATTTTAACTGCTTCTACTGCTCATTTTAGTTGCCTACTGGAAAAATAATTTAGATTTTTGATGAAATAGCACAAGCGCTAGTATTGTGAAGCTCACAGCTGTGTTGCATGAATACAGTCAATGCAAAGCTGGGTTATCAGTGAACGTCAAGTGCATCATTTCAGTAAAGTGTTAACATATTGTCTCTCTGGAGTGGTGGGGCGACTTCTCTCCTGCGCTTAGCTGAACAAAAGAATGTTATTTGCTAGTCTATCAGCACTCAGAGTGGGTTTTCATCATGCTATTGCCCCCGTCTCCCACTGAGAGGAGCATTTATCCATGGCAAGACCAATCAAATGCCCCCCTGTAGCGTCTAATCCTGCCCTGATCCCCAAATGAGACTTGTTAAAGGCAGCAGAATGAAAACACAACAAAAGGAATGATGCCAGACCCTCCCTTCCCTCCAATCTCCACCGGCTGCACTTCCTGCTCCACTGCTCTCTCGTGCGCCATTCTTCCTGTCTCCCCGACCTTGACCCGATTCTCCCACAATCCTATTCACTCCAGCTTCTCTTTCTCTGTCACTTTCTGTCCCATCAGCTTCATTCGCCCCTTCAGTTCACCCAGAAATTCACATTCAGTTAATATTTACTCTCATGCCGTTCCAAATCTGTGACTTTTTCTATGTGGGACACAGGAGAAACATTATGCATGTATTCAACGTATGGAAGATTTTCAGTAACAAAAGAGTTAAATTTGGATTTTTCTCATCACACAAATGCTAGTGGAGAATAGAATAGACTATAGGTAATATGGAATATTTTATTATGCATTTATAGTGTTCAACAACATAGAATAGAATAGAATCACAAAAGTCACAAAAGTGTGTGTGTGTGTCACAGCAGAGTGACACACACACACACACACACACACTAGTAGAATAAACAAAAGTTATAAAGAATAAAGTTGTTAAAAAAAACATGCCAGTCGTTTCTCCTTTTTTTAACGAAAGAAATTGTTATACAGTTTTAGAATAATGTGATGAAAGAGCTAATTTTGGGTAAAATTCTCCTTAAACATGGTAAAATTAGCTTTCTCATTGCTCTGCTTTTCCCTCTTTTGCATTCTTTCATATTCTCTCTTGCTCTCATTCTTCTCCAGGGCAGAATAAGATGCCAGAGGAGTGTATTCTGTTAAAAAAAAGCTCCCTATTCCCGTTTCATTCCCTCTGCATAATTACCTCCCTTCCCTCCAGAGAGCCGCAAGAAAGGAGGCCACCAGTTGGGGGAAACCTTCCTCCAGCCTGCAGCCTCCAGCGGGCGGCCCTCATTCACCAGCAGCGACCGTGGGGTTAGCGGGGCCTGAGAACACCCTCGGCCGAAAGCAGGACTCGCTTCTCCAGAGACTTGGCATAGGTACGATCAGCCACCTAAAAATAGTCAAGACTTCTCGTTCTCTCATTCTGCTTTTCTCATCAGCCCTACAGCCCGACGTTCCCTCTTCACAAGCAGCGTTTGAGCAGCGGTACCTGCAGAAACATGAGAACGCCGGCTCTACGAGCGCCATTGTTTTTAGCACATCTGCAGAAGCAGTCAGCTTCACCGGCCGTGTTTTGAAAGGCACGTGATTTCCCATGATGCTGCTGGAATTACTTTTTATGTTTGCTCTATATTTTTACAAAACAATCCAATTCATTTACACAACAGAGAATCTGTTTTTAATGATAATAGTTGGTACATGATAACATGCGCTTTTATAGTGCCAAACAACTAAACTGAACTGAACTAAACAGAATTGAATTGAATAGAATAGACCAGACCATAGGTAATATGGACTACTTTATGATGCTTTTATAACGCTAAACAACAGAATAGAATAGAATACAATAGAATAGAAAAACAAGTCATATGGAATCATTTATGATGCTAAATAGTGCTGAATAACAGAACAGAACAGATTAGAATAGAATAAGATAATATGGACTACTTTATGATGCTTTTATAGTGTTAAACAATCAACGTCTTGCCTTAAATTCGTTATTTCTTTCAAATAAAGTTTGTGATGTTCATCTCGGTTCAAGGTTTTGAACTCTGCATTTAAAGGATTTATAAAATCCCTATGGAGCAAACGAATGGGAAAAACATTTTCAAGGCCGTTGAAAAGCTACCATTGCATCCTATTCCTCCACGCACAGCCTCTGACGCTTCCCAAGCCAAATTTTATTATTCTAGGCGATAATGAAGCACATTTGGTCTGGCATCGATATGCAGGGCACAGACTCCCGGCTCCCAACAGACGTAATGATACTAGAGAATGACACGCTCTTGATACCTCATCAAGAAGGTCACTTTCACTGCTATAAATGTTCAATTCCAACAAGTCACGACCAATCTTTCATATTCACTGTAATTAAACATTCAATTCCAGAAGGAGGGCAGCAGTCAAATCCCTTAACAAACGACTTAGCCGCAATCAAACTAGCACACTAGCACTGTGAAAAGGAAAGAAAGGATGGTATTGTGGTATAACCATGGTGTTTTTACTTATTACTGTTGGTAATAATTTAGTTTTCTTTGAAACAGTGTTGAGGAAGCGACATTGAAATTCAAGCTACTGACTACTAAAGTACAGTCAATTTAATCTTTTACAAAAGTAGCAAGCTACCCTACAACCTAAAAAATTCATCTGTAACAAAAACACCATATTAGTTAGCCTGATAGTATCAAACATACACTGCACATCTAATACAAATACACGTCACCTACGTATGTTGATGCATGTGTTAACCAAAACATACGCTTTAAACAGTATTCTTTAAAACCTGAATGAGTTATGATTAAAAATAATCAAAAAATAATTACTGGTAGTTGTTGGACATTTAAATCTAGTTCGAAAAACTACACGGTGCAATATATATACAGTGTATATATATATATATATATATTTTTTTTTTTTTAATTATTATATATATTTTTAAATTATTTTTAAAAGTGGTACAAATATCTAAACAAGATGCATTTTTTTATTTAGAGTGGATTTATGCTTAAAACTAAAATAAAACTAAATAACGGCCAATAGGGGAAAAATGTTTAACACTTTTAAGGCAAAAAGGTTTTTAAATTTTCTGCATTGAGAGATTTTTTTGCTTTTTGTCAACTTGTTTTAAGCATAAACTCACCTAAATTTTATGCTTCATGTTTAAAAAAATTCTTTCCACATTAACAGATATTTTTATTCTTGTCTTAAGCATAATGCTGATTTTTGTTGTTGCTGTTCTAAACATATACTCACTTAATTTTGAACATTTTTGTGTGTAAAAAAATATGGCAATAGGATAAGAAAAACACACTTAACTTAAAGGGAGACCCAGATTTTGTACCCCATCAATCATTTTTTTTTGTGTGCATGAAAGCACTTAATTTACATACCATTATGTAATTATATAATTCAAATACAAAAAGTCATTTTGCTTCTCAAGCAAATGTTTCATGTGAATATGGTAATCATACAGTAAGAGGAACCATGTACGCTGTCTTATCTGAAATGTTTTGCTGGAGTATAGCGCTGCAGGCCTTCCCATGCTTCATCTGACCCGTGTTTCTCCAGAGGATTGGCTTTCTTCAGTAAGTCACCACAGCTTTCCTCTCGCACCCGCAGCCTGGCTCCCGTTAGCCCCGCACCACAAGCACAACTCCACCCTTCCCACAAACGGAACGAGTAAATATCGCTCCTCTGTCTCCTAAAATGTCCACAGACCCTTAATTATATGCCCACCTCTTTCCCAGCATTCCCTGCATGAAAGGCGGCGCGGCCGATGTGGTCGGCAGTCCTTTAATGCGGCCCGTATTTAATGGCTCGGTTTGAAATTCCACCGTTGACTGGATCACGGAGGGAGACGTGAAGTCTGACTGCCATGGTAACATTACTGATATGTTTACCTGCCGTATTGACGGACGTATCGAGCTGCGCAATCTGAGTCCTCGACAGATCCTATTTACTGTAGCCGCAGACGCTAGGTTAAACACTGCTGCGATAGGAGTGTTGACACAGACGCGCTCGTGTTGACAGATGTTCTTCAGAGTCAAAGCAGTGGACGACAAACTCAACTACACTTACTTCATGTGAGGTCGGACGCTCGTGTGGCTTTAAAGAGATGGTCCACCCAAAAATGAAAATTATGTCATTGTTTATTCACTCTCACGCTGATCCAAACCTGTATGAGTCTTCAAAAGAAGATATTTTGAAGAATGTTGTTAACCACAGCAGCCATTAACTTCCACAGTATTTTTTCCATGCTATGGAAGTCAATGGCTACCGGCAACTGTTTGGTTACCGGCATCCTTTAAAATATCTTCCTTTGAAAAAACTCATGCCGTTTTAGAACAGCTTGGGGGTGAGTAACTGATGAGGGAATTTCCATTTTTTGAGTGAGCTGTACCTTTAAACTACAGGAATATTTTAGGTTCAAAGCATTTAAGTGCATGTGATTGAGCAATTATCATAGCATTATCGATGAGCACAGAAATTTTCTCAATTTATTATCAAACAAGCAAACAGAAACATGTGGTTATGGTTAAAACACTTATTTAGGATGTTAAAAAATGCTGGTCTGTTGGTCACAACGAGCATCTTTCATAAAAAAACAAGCAGTTCAAATATCGTTCAGAAATCTGTTTTAACGCAAACTTATATTAAATTGCAGTAAGAATGTACTGTCGCAAAGTTTACACAGAAATGACCTACATTAAAAACTGAAACAAATTAAAATCAATACAAACACAATACAATACAAATATAATAATTGACTATATATAAAAACTAAAATAATCTCAGTGACACTAAAATAACCCAGATTTGTGTTTCATGTAAAGCCTAAAATCCTCCAGGATTTTTCTCCATATAGTGGACTTCAATGGTGGCCAACAACTCAAAATGCAGTTTCAAAGGGCTCTACACAATCTCAGCCAAGAAATAAGGGTCTTATCTCGCAAAACAATCAGTCATTTTCTTTAAAAATTATATTTATACATTTTTTAACTACAAATGCTCATCTAGCATTAGCAATTATACTTAAAAATACCATTTAAAGAGCAATAGTGTTGATGAAATAAAAGTTCATTCTGCAGTTCTAAAATTATTTAGACAACAAAACATACTTAGTTTAGCCTTATTTATTTATATTGCAAATATGAGCAGAACTTTAAGAGCAGTGCTGTAAGCACCCATCCCTCCTACACTTCAGAGCTGAGAAAGAGCAAAGCGTGTGTGGGAAAGCAGTGAAAACACACACTGTTGGAACGGCCAGAGCTGTTTGGGGATTCAGCAGAGGCCAGCGGCGTTTGAAGCTGGCGGCTGGCCGGGGCCCGGCACTCGTGCACCTGTGCTTTAGGGGCCACGGGACCCCGTGGAGCTCACACTTAACCGCTGCCTGTCTGGGGACGCTGGCCTTTTAAAGATCTGAGCTCGGACAACATGAAAGAGCAGAACCTCTGCTGAGATCTCCCTAGAGCACAACCAGACAATGAGAGACAGACTGAAACACAGAATAAAAGAAAAGATGGGACAGGATGGGGCTTACATTACTCGCCTGCAGATGCTTTTATAAGAAAAAAAAAAGAATATTTTTACATATTCAAAAGAAAATGTGAGGACTCTTCACCTGTTCGAAAGTTGCTACCACAATGTGGTTGCTATGGTTTTTCAGGGCACTGCTACGTGGTTGCTACGGTGTTTTGAGAATACATTGTTGCTACTTTGATGTTCTAGGAGGATGCTGGGATGTTGTGAGTATTCAATATGTTTTAAAGTGGTTGCTAAGACATTTTAAGTTGTTTTTAATGTGTTGCAATGCAATTACTAGGATGTTTAGGGTCCTTTAGCTTATTACTTGTTGGGTTAGGGTTAGGTTAGTTGGTAATATTCCAAATTGTCTCTAGGGTGTTGCTGTGTGTTCTGAATACATATGACAGATGCAATGATGTTCTAAATGGTTTCTAGGGTGTTGCTAAGTGGCTGTTCTGTAAGTGTGTTCTGAGTGCATATAATTGATACAGTTATATCAGGTGGTTTCTAGGATGTTGGTAGGTGGTCGCTAATGAGTTGTGATTATTCAGTGTGTTTTTATGTGGTTTGCTAAAGGCCTTGCGCCGTTTCCAGGGCTTTCTGAATTTGTTATGTGTTGTAAAGTTGTTCAGAGTGCATTGAGTGTGTGGTTGCTATTGTATTTTGAGTGCATATGGCTGATCCTATATCCTGCCTAGGTGTTCCTAGGTAGTTGCTAGGGTGTTCATGGCAAGGTGGTCATTAGTGATTTTTCAGAACATTGCTATACAGTTACTAGGATATTCTGGGTGATTGATAGGTGGGTGCTTACAACCCCAAGTCCTCTAACACAAATGGAACTGAACTTTAATGCTTAGTATTAGAGGTTTGTTCAAATTACTCACTCAAAATATGAGCAAATAGTACTAGTCATGCTAACAGTAGAACTGAAACAGAATAAAATGGAACAATCGTCAGACAGGACGAGACTTACATTACTTGTCTGCTGATGCTATCATAGCAGAAAAACCTACAAAGTGATTTCCATGAAATTAGCAAGCCGAAACGTATCTTCAGGCTCTAAGCAGTCTCTGCTCCCTATCGCAGGCTGAGGCTGAACCAAATTGAAATGACAAGACCCGTCCCGAATGGTGTCTGGAGAAAGGAGACAGACTGTTAAGAAAAGTAAACCTCACGGAAAATGTTTCATAACACAGCTGCCATTTCGATTAAGTCAAAACTGCAGCATGTAAGATAGCTATAGTAGTGAACTTCCTCTGCAGTGATGTACTTAATTACGCTCAGATCTGGTCTTAAGAGAGTGCTTGAAAAATACCCAAACTACAGCAATGTGAGCCCGTTCCCCATTAAATCATGTTCTGCCAAAGCCGGGCTCTGCTCTACATTCGTGGAGGAAGAAACTGGGACACCTACAGTTCTATCGGAACAGACTTAGCGCAAAGGATGCTGGGTAATCGACACAACTGCAGCCTGGGATGAGCCCGTCTTAAACAGGACAAAGGTACCGCCTGTGCATTAAAGAGGTCATAATTGACACTATTCCAGCATTTTATTTGGAAGTCCACTTATAAAACAGACATCATTTGGTTTTTCCATCACTATTTTCCACCTTCTTTTGACTTTTTGAGTTTAAAACTTCAATATGCAAATAAATCTGTTAAATGATAAATTATTGGCTAACCTTTGAGTGAATATAATTGATACAATGATGTGTTAGGGATTTCTAGTGCATTGCTATGTGGTTGTTAGGATGTTCTGAGTGTTAATTATTAATACAATAATGTTTAGGCATTTCTAGGGTGTTGCTAGGTGGTTGTTAGGGTATTCTGAGCGCTTATAATTCATACAATGATGCTAAGAATCCTTTAACCTGTTACTACATGAATTCTGGGAGATCTGATCTCATGTAGTTGCTACTATGATGTTCTAGGTGGTATCTAGGAGGTTGCTAGGGTGTGGTGACTTTAAAGCAGCAGGTTATGGCTTCAAAATGTAAATAAGTCTGTAATGATTGGCTAATCTTTGTGTATAAAGCGGCTGATTACTAAAAAGGAACTGATGTGTAAATTGTAATAGACCTCATATTTTAATGAGCTCATGTTTGTGACGTCAACAGAGTGAAGCCTTGGTTCTGGGTCTCTGCCGCCCATTCGTTTTCTCCACAGGGAGTTTAACAAGCCTTGAACCAAACCGTCCAGAGAATAAATCACATCACAAACTCCAAATCAAAAAAAGCAAAAAAAAAACATTCAAAAGTAATTATTCAAAAGTAATTATTAATTAAGTAATTATTAATACTTTAATCTGCAAGGATGCATTAAATTCATCAAAGATGACAGTAAAGACATTATTATTGTTACAAAATTAACAATAAATAAATAAATAAATTTCTGTATCTTCTTTCTATTCAATAAAGAATCCTGAAAAGTAAACTATATCATGGTTTCCAGAAAAAAAAAGATCTGTGCAACTGTTTTTAATATTGCTAACAGTCATAAATGTTTCTTGAGCAGTAAATCAATATATTAGAATGATTTCTGAAGGATCATGTGACACTGAAGACTGCAGTAATGATGCTGAAAATTCAGCTTTGATCACAGGAATAAATGTAATTTTAAATTACATTCAAACAGAAACATTTATTTTAAACTGTAATAACATTTTGCAATTTTTACAGTATTTTTTAAAAAAGCAGTCTTGGTAAGCATTTACTCAAAAACACACAAAACAAAACCATAACTACCCAAATGTTTTTATGCAACAGTGTACAGTATATTAAAAGTCCAAACATATAATTGCAAATATAGTTACACTAGACACCAAAGTACAGAGTCTGTATAACATGGCTGTACTACAAGTTTTGTATTGTGCTCATTAGAGTCCATCTACACAGCAGATCAAACTCAAAAGTGCAAGTAAAGTTCTGCTTTCCATGACGTGTCCCCTCATTCAGCGAGGCTGCGATTTGATTTAAGTGACTTTGTCATTTTTGAAAATCTCTGGACCAGACGTCTAATATAAGATGAAAGCGCACATCAATTTGGAGTCACAGTTCAGATAAGAAAGCAGCGCTCTCCACCCTTCAGGGTCATCTCTGGGGACGCGGATGGAGATATCAATCAGTTCAAAGCAATATAAACGTGTTAGAATTGCATTGCACTTCTTTCATCTTCATTTCCTCTGGAAATGAATGTTTTCTGGGGAGATACGGTGACCTTTTCATTTAAAGGCGCTCATGATATTTAACCCAGAAATCCGACACAAAATAAATGAATGCGATCGCAGAAGTTTCAGTCTAGAAAGGCAGGACCTCGCCATCTCTGCAGGGAACTCTGGGATATTATGACAAATCCACAGAAACATCCTCTTATACGCCCGTTCGGAGGGTTCAGGGTTTTGGAAATCGGGCTGAAATGCAGGTGCTGGGATTCTTAAGGGAAATCACAGCATTAGCCTGACATTTACTAGCCGTTCACGCAATCTTTCCAAACCGTTTTAAATGTCAGCATAGTTCAGCCATGGACGTGTAGTAAGAAGTTGAGAGGTTAAATTAAAAACAGGAAAAGATGTCGGAGCCGAGCTGATCACATATTGAGCTGTGGAGTTCATGCAGACAATATTGGCAAAAATATTATCACAATATTTTTTCCATATCATTTGATATTGATGTTTATCACAACATTTATTCCAAGCTATTAATGGGGAAGGAAACACATTCCATGTATTTCTTAGACCGCAAGAATGAATGGGCATTTTTCATGGATTATGCATTTTATGACATGAATTTTATGAAACAAAAATTATTCAATGTTTAAAATGTAACCAAACAGATATATAACCTTTATTTTGCAAAAACAACATTTTTTAGTTTTATGATTCAAAAACAGTGACTAATGAAAAAATTATTCAAAACTTAATTTATTAAACTTTTTAAAATGTAAATAAGTGAAAATATCAATTAATTTGTAACAATATATATTTATTCACAATTAATGGAGTGAAATGTTTGAGATTTATACACCCGCTGCCCCACATTTCTGTGTTTTATAATTTTATGCAAAAATGGAAAATAATTTTTTTAAAAAGTCACACATATTAATCAGAATTTTAAATGTGATCAAATGAAAATATAACATAATTAATATTTACAATTAATTTATTTCCAAATAAATATTTTTATTTTCTCTCAAATAAGCTGCTGTAAAAGTGATTTTTACACGATTATACTACTTCACAGTTTCACGTTTTTCAGTGTACTGGTTGTGTGATATACCTTAACAATTATAACAACTGTCATATTTTGAGTACCTTTTACAATAAAGAAATATATTTCTGTTGTTTTTTCTATCTAAAAACTTTAACCCATACTTTTATTTTGGCAGTCTGTCATGTAGACATTTGATTATATGCTTTTTATCATCTTGGAGTATTTTAAATATCTAATTTAGTCAAAACCTTATTATTAATACTCTAGATTTCTTTTTATCGAAAAGACATTTGACTTTGCAAACACTGCTAATAAAAGAGCAGAAGTCTGTTTGAAAGGCCACATCTTGGTCCATTACTGCGCTGCAGACGATGCCACTTTTAACCCATTCCCCAACGGGACGATCAAAATTAAATTTCATAGAGCTGGAAAAACGACATGGCGTAATTACATTACACAAAAGTCATTTTTAAAAGAGGAGGAGGGAAAAAAGCGAGCTCATCCTTGATTAACTGAAACACTATTCTAATCAGGTTTGCAGAAGAAGGCAATCTGCCCCTGCTCGATACCCCCGGGACACGGGATCAGGGTAATGAGAGGTGCCCGAGCCTTCAAATGAGATCATTCTGCCACTAATTTCCCAAACAGAAGACGTGCACCTATTTACAGGAATGAACCGAGCGTATCAATAAGCAATGAGCTACATCAACTACATGATTAGTTCGAATGGAAGCCACATCTCAAACAGGCATCTGTTCAGGAAAACACTCTCCTTTGTAATGAGGGAGGTGATGTGAAACCGCGCCGGGATTCATCTGGCGGCAGGGAAGTGTTTTCTGGGCAGACAAGTGTTATGCGCCAGCCGTGCTCTCTCCCGATTGTTTACCTGAGAGTTGAAGAGTCAGACAGCCGCTGCCGAGAGCTTGTTTTCTGAGAGCCGGGGGAAGAACGCCGGGTCACGGAGATGTTAGGAACAGCTGATCTCACATCACTGAGAGACTCTCCATAATGAGCTGAGATCATTTCAAGCCAAACCACAACAAAACACTCAAGTGAGCGTTTCAGGGGTGAGCCAGAGGAGGATTCATTTATCGATTCTAGTTCAGGTTCTGATTTCACTAAATGACTCCTTAATGCTTCTGTTAATGATTCGCTTGGTCCTTTTCAGCAAGGAAGAGCAGAAAACAACTACTTTCTGAGTTGTAGAATTTGACAAAGTAGACAGATAGATAGATTGATAGATTGATCAGTAGAACAATAGATAGATAGATAGACAGATAGATAGATAGATAGACAGATAGACAGACAGATAGATAGATAGATAGATAGAAAAATACATAGAATTATAGAAAGACATACAGATAGACAGAGAGATAGACAGATAGACAGATAGACAGATAGATAGATAGATAGATAGATAGAAAAATACATAGAATTATAGACAGACAGACAGATAGACAGACATATAGACAGATAGACAGTTGCTGAATCTCTAGTTTGGACAAATGAAGAAAAAGACAACAATGTCCAAATGTTCCCGAAGAACATGTAGAGTGTCTGGCTCTGGTGTTTGCCATCCACTAATTTGGCTTGATCAGAAACACCTGGTCTCGACAAACAAAACAGTCTGTTCACAAACTCAAACAAACTAGCCCAAGACACGCTGCATACGGGTGCACAGAACCCGCGGGAGAAGCATATGGTGCGGACGAGTCAGTGAACATGTCATAAAGCGTGAGAGAGAGAGGCTCTACGAGCGAGCTGAACTAAACTCCGTCAGGCTCCATTGGTCTCCGTGCGGCCCAATTTATCAGAAACGCTCCTGTTAAAGGGCATCACAGGCAGGGAAAATCTAGTTCAGAGTTCAGTTGTTCAAGGCCATCGGCGTTTGAAAATGAAGCCGGCGGAGAGCGGTGGGCTGGGAAATGCTAAGCGCAGCAGTCTCGCGCTATTATTTTCCACCCGGCTGTGATGTTAACCTGACATATGACCTCACTACCTGCTGAAGAGGGATGAAGGATGGGCGGCACTGGACAGATATGAACAACATATTTGTCAGTGTATCTCTTACCTTACCTTAACCTTAATGTAGTTTGTAACGCAGTCCTTTACATTACACTTTTTACGTACACTGTAAAAAATGACTGTGATTTTAACGGTAAAAAACACTATACCTAAACCTATTAAATGGTTAATGGTAAAAAAACGTAAACTGACATTCCCAGAATTCCCTGCATTGCAAATCAACTTTTGTTTGAGTTTGATGTTTTTTCTTATCAGTTATGTGTATTAGGGTTGTGTGTTACATGTAATGGTGTTAAATTAATTCAGTTTAACGAGTCACCATGATGGTGTTTAGTGTTTGTGTGAATGACACTGAGCTCCTTCTATATACGTTCATATTTAAAAGCTTCTTGTGATTGGCTTTGGTTCATCATGTGACTTTCTCATCACCACCTGCTTTTGGTGCTTATCTGTGTATTTCAAATATACAAAACAGATTTCAGTACTTTAATAGATTGGTATATTAACGTTATATCAGTTAATGAAATTATAGTATTTAACTGTAAATTTAACTTAAAACCATAAAACCTGTTGTTACCGTTATTTTTTACGGTCAAATTCCGGCAACCACAGTACCGTTTTTTACCATAGATTTAATGGGATTGTTTTTTTTTTTAAACACAGTACGCACACATATATTACAGTATGTAAACAAACTATTTTGAATGTGATTAATCATTTGACAGCAGTATTTATTGTTATTGTGTGAACATATTCATGTAATCATTAAAAAAAGTAACTGAAATGCAATATAATCTAATTACAAGTACTTACTTTTTGGGAATCTGATTATGTAATCCAGAATATACATGTATACATCAGTTACTGCCTGTCTGTATACATATGTATGATTTTATGAGTGCCACAAGTATTTGAGAAGCGAGCGACTGATCCTATCACAGTGTTTTCTACAGGGACGTTGTTTCTCGGATGCCCGTATGTCTTCGTGGCACCGGCAGCCTACAAACATTTTTCTGGCAGTCTCCTGCTCGCTTTTTCCCATCCCGTCATTTTTCACAGCTCCTCTGAGACAGGATTTATACGCATTGCTAAGCGTGTGTGTGTGGGGGGAACGTGCTCATATGTGGACTGCAGGGGGCTTCCAGCTCTAATTTCTGCTGGCCGGCCGTCTGCAGCTCTCCAATTAAAACTCACACACACCCTTCCCCCTCTACACTAGTGATGAGGACATTTCCTCTAGCACTAAATCGGCAAGGACATCAGAAGAAAGTCAGCTGCTAAATGGTTACACTAGCTTTAAAAGTCTGGGGTTGGTAAGATTTTTTAATGTTAAGTGTCTTTATTTCATAAAAAATGCAGTACTTATAGTAAAATTATGAAATATTATTACAATTTCAATATATTTTCAAATGTCATTTATTGCTGTGATCCAAGCTGAATTTTCAGCATCATTACTCCTGTCTTCAGTGTCACATGATCCTTCAGAAATCATTCTAATATGCTGATTTGCTGAAAAAAAAAAAAAACATCTCAACTGCTCCATCCATGAGAATGAATGGAGTGCAAATTGAGACTATAAGCATGACGCATCTAATATTCATTCAAATTAAGAAAAATCTAACCTCAGTCACGTCTGAAACTGTGCTCAGATTTGAATTAACCAAGCATTTAAGCACTGACATCGAAGACAAAGTTAAAACACAGCTGAGCTACAAAAGAGCAACAACATTTTCCTCAAGTCAAATGATTCATTAAACTGTTTATGTGATAAATATTCTGTTGTTTGACACCAATTCTGTCAAATTCTGTAAAGAAACACAGCATCAAATCTACTACAAACCTCTGGGAAAGGTGCAAACTGATGTGTTTGTTTGGGTCTGAAGACTGAAACGTTCAGATGTCCAAATCGAGCGAAGGTTATAAACAAAGACATTAAACACATTTTTTCCCAGCACAAAAACACACAATCTCTCTGATTGGAGAACAAGCAATCTGATGTTGTACATTTGTCATTTTTCAAACGCGAAACCAAAAACATGTTGGTTTCAAGCAAACTAACGACTGCGGCCAGTGCCGGCCCATCCAACAGGCAGTACAGGGCCCCGTCTCACTTAGGGGGCCCCGCGAACACTGTTATAATACATAGTTTTTGTTTTTACTTTTGTTACACTTTTAGGACGAGTGCACATGCGAAACTTCTAACACGTTTGCAATGCACAGACCTAATTAAACACGATACAGTTCACAACGACGGTGAGAAGAAAAAAAAAACACACCATATTTTATATAGCTCTCTATAATCCATACATGACAAATAGCTGAAAACGATAATAAATACAAAAACATCAGTATTAATAAAAGCGGAAAAGATTAGAAACGTACTCAGCAGCCAAAGCACCACACTCTATTTAGCATAACATCTCCCGCTATTGACTTGGTCTGCGTCGCGTAAATCTGTAAAAAATATTTTTTTCTTTTTCAGAACAGAGCAAGCAATCCTACTACAGTCTTTCCCAGCAGAAACGTGACATACCTAAATAGAGTAATAATTTCATAGAGCAATTTATGCAATAATTTTATGAGTCATTTGATAATTCCATTAGTAATAATTGTATAAAATTATATTAATTAAAATACAATACATTATTACAATAAATAATGTATTATATACAATTATATATATATAAGCTACATTTAAGCAGTAAAATATTAATATAATATAAAACTATATGCATATAATACAATTCTGTAAAAAGTTATTTTTACAATATTAAATTACATTTATTTATCTGATATAATAATTAAAATAATCATATAAATGTAACTTTTTCTATTTCAGAACAGAGCAAGCAATCCTATCGCAGTCTTTCCAAACAGAAATAGAGAAATGGAGTGCTTCACACTTTCGTGACAAAGGTGTTTGAAATCTAAATGGCTGTATTCTCATGTGCTTGTCCTCACGCCGCAGGAAGTGACAAGTGTGGAGGGGCATTGTGGGTATGAAGGGTGCGGCAGCAGTGCTGGGAATTGAAACCAATTACATTAGCGGGTGTTGTGAAGCCTCGGCGAGCGCTGCCCTGTGGCCCTCCATTATTTCATCTTTTCACACAATCCAGAAGCAAAGAGCCGGTTTGATCTGTGAGGGACGCGGCGGGTGGGTGAGACGTCTCGGGGTGATCGAGCTCGGTTTGGCTGCTTACACGCTCACACTACTGGAGAACCACAAAGAGCTTTCAATGTGTGAATCTGTTTAATAGTTAAAACTCATTTTAGACAGCTGAAGCACTATGAGCTACAGACATGAAATCTAAATCGATGCAGTTTGCCTTCCTGATAAACGTTTCTAGTCTTATCGTGAACGATTCATCAGTGCATGTTATTAAAAAATATGTTTTAATACGTTTTCAACATAACATTTCATGGCCTAATCAAATCTAGATGCATAAAATCCACCAAATATTCAGTTTCAGCGTTAAATAAGGGTGCGAGTCATTTGGCACATCACGATTCAGTCCAATTCTGATTTAGGAGTCACACTTTCTAAATGATTATTCTGGAAAATCCAATAACTACACACACACCTAGAAAGCTGCAACTACAAAATACACACTAAAGCTTTTCACTAGCGTCATCATATTTACAGTACATTTTAGTACTTCCAAATTATTTTTTTTCAGTTAGTTGCTGAGGCAACATGTCTAATTTTTTACATTTTTCTTCTAATATGTATATTTAAAACAGTTAAAGCTATTTTAAAAGTTTCAATTAACATAGGTTAATTTGAACTTTTAAAATAGCTTTAACTGTTTTAAATATATCAGACTCATCCACAAACTAAACATCCCACTCGCTCATTACTTCCTCTCAAAGCACACTGACACTTCCTGCTCTGCTAGCGAACAGACAAACTAGCGCAGCTCAAGGTGAGGTGCACTGAGAGCAAACGCCTTCCCTTCCTCCTCGTACGCCCTTCAGGAGACCTTTTGTGCCTCCCGCTCTTCTCTCTCTGTTTGGCAGGTGATGAATACAGTACACCACCGCTTCCGCAATGAGCTGCTCCAAACACAAGGACGAACAAAAAGAGCTGGCAAATGTCATTTCTACGGCATTTACTATGATGTGAGCCTTTTATATCACAGGCTTTACAACAAACAACATCCCGCCAAAATAAAAACTGACCGTAGCATACTTCATGACATCACTGTTCTTGTGCATAATAGCTATCAGATGACTACAGACACATCAGAGAGTCAGAAAATCATTCCCTGCCCCTTTAAGGCCTAAAATATAGCTAATAATGACATTTTAATATATTTCTTAGCTTTTGATAAAAATCAATATATAATAATGTACTGGTTGGGAACTGGCTTAAAGCGAGTAAGCTCAAAAAGATGAATGCAAGTAAATAAAACAACAGAATAATTGTGTACAAAATACAGTATAATAAAATAAATGCATTAAATTTAATTAAATAAAGAAATATTGCTGTTGGTAAATGCAAAAATTATAGTTAAAATTATATATAATGCTTTTTACTTATAATTTTAACCACATATTACTAAATATACTAAAATACTTATAAATTAAAATGCCTCATAGACCATTTTAAATCATGATGCGAAGTAACTGATGAATCGGTTTTAAACGACTGTTTGAATAGACTCATATTTACCAAACATTAAATAAATCACATTTACCATCTAATGCCATTTCTGCTAATTAAGTTTAAATCAGAGATGTTATTTAAACATCTGCGTCACAAGACAAGAAATAATCCAAAAAACTAATCCAATGATTAGTAAACATAATGTTACTTAATTGCACATCTCCATCAAAGTCATTGCAAATATATCCTATATGTTCAGTGCTTCACCATATATACTCTGGTCTGAATGGCCCACATGGCACGAACTGGAAACAAACATCAGTGTTTTGTTACGGACAAGCGGCTCAAACAGCAGACCAGCGTGCCAAACTCCTGCAGCTTAATGTGTCCGGCGAGGCACGGCCGATCAATCTGCGTGTGAAATGCAGCGCTGTAGCGTTTACCGTTCAATTTACCTGTCAAGAAAGTCAGCGGGCCGCGTACAAAGGCGGCCGACAGAAACAGCTCTCCGCTCTCCTGTAAGAAGAGCTTTCACCGGGTCACGCCGCTCGAAATCTCCCCATCTCTGACAAACTCTGATGGAATTAGTGGGATTTGAGGATTTATTGCTTGGCGGTTGTCATGTGTTACCACACGCCCATGGCCAAACAAGAACTGGTGTGCCGTGGACTCGACCCAGAGAGACCAGAAAAACTCATTAGAGCCTGTGAAATGCAATTGGAATTGCATGCACTGAAGAAGATAATGCTCATTATCTGAAAATGAATAAATGCTAAAGGACACGTAAAGCTGGGTGGCATGACTGTAGATATGTACAGAAGCTTATTTACAACAGGTACAGGTAAATGTGAGAAAAAGGAACAAAACAATCACATAAATAAAAAATTAAGGAAAATGTCAGTTATGAGAAATATTACCATTTTATTTTAAAAGTAAATATTAAATATATAACAGCTATAAAAATCAATCTAAAATATTGTGAGACACTGAAACATTTACTTAATACATGTGTTCAAACACAATAATTAATTCAGGAAAAACACAAGTGACTGTCATTATAAGCTAATCACTGAATCATTCGCAATGACTCATTCAAGAACGACACAAGTGACTGCTATTAAAAGCAAGTTGTTGAATCATTTACTCAACTGATTTGTTTAAATACAATAACTCATAAGCTGATCATTGAATCATATACTCAACAGATTTGTTTTCATTCGCAATGACTCATTCAAGAACAACACAAGTTGCTGCCATTATAGACGAGTCATTGAATCATTTACTCAACTGATTTGTTAAAAAACAATGACTCATTCATTAACAAAGCAAGTGACTGGCATTATAAGTGAGTCATTTAATAATTTACTCTACCAATTAGTTTAAATACAACTATTTATTTAGTAACAACAAAAGTAACTGCCAGTATTGGCGAGTTACTGAATCATTTACTCAACTGATTTGTTCCAAAACACTGCTGTGTGTTTCCCAGAGATATGCGACAGGTAATTGTGCTCAACTTTCTTAGGAGCTATTTTCAATGTCGAAGCAAAAATACACAAAGTAAACAGAAACACTGTGTTTGTGACATAAAATTCTTCACATTTTGGTCAATCGCCCACCTTTATGCAGTCGCCTTATTTTGCATCAAACGCAATCAGCTGCAAAATAAAGCAACACATTGCGCCGGGAAAAGAACAGTAGGTCAGAGGCGCGATCAAACGGCTGTGTTTGTCTTTGTAGTGCGGATGAGCTGTGCTACAGCAGGTCTGAATGCAGGATCCTCCCGGGCTGCTGCATTTGAGCAGTTTTTCCACCTCATCACACGGGGAAATGTGTTGTGGAATGGTCCTGCATGCTTATTCACGCGGCTCTGCGTCTGCTTGAGGGTCTGACTAACAGCAGTTTTGGCCTCTTTCACTATCTTCACGCCACATGCGCTCAAGCACACACACACATGCTAATCAATAGCAATCAGCAGAGTCATTACATGATGAAACATCCATGGCGAATGTAAATGGAATACCAGCATACTATTTACTTAGCATGTACTGCATATTGCTGCTGCTTCTTGTTTTTTATGCACTCAGTATAAACGTCTCAAACAGTAGCATCACTATGCATGTTCATCTCAGATGTAAGGTTATTTTGCATTTTAATCCAATTTAGTGAAAAAATGACTTCACTTTTGGCAGTCTGACTTAATAACGAGTCACAGTGATGCTAAATCACAGTTCTGGTTCGTTCGTCACACTGGAAATGGAAGGTCAAGTGGAGTACATTGCCTCGGGATACACTCTGTGCTTTGGTTGTGTACTGCAAATTTGGTCAGATGAAGTAGGTCATCCCGGTTCTGCATGCATACACGAAAACTGTACAGTAAGCAGAAAGACAACTGCAGAAATAGAATTATGGAGTATTTTTGCATGCATTCTGATGGTTCAGTCTTGATAAGAACTGCAAACTACACACTTCATCTATCTAAAGAACTCCAGATTGCAGCTTAAATTGATTTCATCAACAGCATTATCAGTCATATTACTTTCTGTAGCATCTGGTAGAAACACAATCAGACACAGTCCAGGAACTTCAAGACATCACGGCTGATAAAAATGACCCTCGCTTTAAAAACATCAGACAAGCTTTTTATAGAAGTTCAATGTGTTTGTAGAGTTTGAAGCATAATTGTACAAAAACACTGTAAAACTGTGCTGCCAGGGCACACATAATCCTTACAAAAGTAGTGTGGTTACAGTGACATATCAAATGATAATGAAAAATCATGTAATATAGTATTTTGTAAGATATACTATAATTTTACTGTGATATTTTGGGTACTTATAGTAGAATATAGGGATCAAGTTATTCATTTCCAAATCTTTAAATTAATCTTGAGGACATTGTGCATTTTTGGGTAGACTATCCCTTTTCATCTATAAAGACTATTTATTTTTATCTTTGATAATATTTTTTACATTTTTCACTGACAGACCTTTTACTTCATTTGTATGGGACAATCTTTTTGAATATTCTGAACAATTCATCAGCGCACATTATTTCACATAAAAAAACATTGCTTTTGTATTCTTTCACACGGTATGCTCCGCCTCTGAAACAACCTTCCTTTTCTGATGACATCATCAAGTCCTCTTATTTTTCAGCTTCTTTTTTTCTAATCGCACACTCTATTCTGGTTTGTAACGCCAATGTTTCTTGATCATTTATTCTCAACAAATATCCTTTCTCACTTACAAATGGGTCACCTTTTGGAAATGTGTTATGAATGGCATTTCACAGTGATTTTATGAGTTTGGCTAACTATAATAGTACAGTATAAATTGCTGACACAAAATAAACCTTGTGCCCTGAAAATGATCAGAAATTCTTTTGTAAAAGTCATCACCAAGCCCTCTTATATTTCCACAACCTTTTTTCCCAATCACACGGTCTGTTATGGTTTATAACGCCTACGTTTTTTGATCTTCCTACATTTATTCTTCTCAAATATCCTTTCACACTTAGAAATAGGTCACATTATGAGAGTAAAATGGGTTACGGATGGCACTTCACATTGATTTTATGATAGTTGGCAGCTGTTCAAGTACATACACAAAAATCATTTTTAAAAAGCTGTCATTTTGTAATTTGCAAGATACCTTTAAATATTACATTTTCTGGCAATTTTAAAGTGTGCAGCAGATTTTCCAATCACATGCTCTATTCTGGTTTGTTATGCCAACGTTTCTTGGTCTCACTACATTTATACTCATCAAATACCCTTTTCACTTAAAAATGGGTCACAAAGTGCTTTTTCTAATATTAAAGCAGACGAGAATTGATAGAGATACTTAATATCTCCCCACAGAGATCAAACTGTCTTGGTTTTATAAATGACACTCCAATATTTAGCCGTTTATGAACACATTTTACACTGTTCACAGAAATCGCCAGTCTATTCCTATGGGACATTCTACACAGATTAGCAACAGTTAGCAAAGTGCAGCATTTAAAGCCTTGCATTCTGGTAATAAAGGTATGTGTGCGTTGCGTACATCATCTTGCGGGAGAAACGAGCCAATCTGGGAGGTGAAAAACCAGAGGGAACAAGCAGAACAGGAAGTTCATCTTGATGTCAGCGGCTGAAAGATGAGAACCAGAGGGAATCTATTCAAGGTTGCCTAATAACTCCCCCCACTGGCTCCTCAAAACGCGGCTAAGCATTCACATGCAGGTGAGCCGTGAGACCCGCAGCAGGTCTGGCCGTCTGCCTGGGCGTCTGATTCGGAGCATTTCTGCCCATCGTGGAAGGCTGTAAATACGCTGGCAAATCATAAACCCAGCAGGTGCGTCGGCCGCTGACGGTTAATCATCCACCTGTCTCCCTGCGCGCTTCCTTTCTCGTTGCGGGAGGCTCTTCAAAACACCTTCCTCATCAAGATCTTCACAGCGCTCCGGTTACCTCGCGAACGCCCCGTCGACACGGAAAGCGCTCAGTCAAAATCAAAAATCAGTGGCCACATACCAACCAAACAGGTGCGGCAGACGATAGCATGTTTGTCATGGAGAATTCGCTAAGCTGTGTTTGGATGCCGCGGGACACGAGCTTCTCCGGTGATGGATATAATGGCGCGAGAACGATAGTCTCCCCGCAGAGATCTAATAAATAACGCAGGAATCAAATGGAGATCAGGTTTTGCAGCTCCCCAGAGGTTAGGAGCTGCTAAATGAGGTTAGCGCAGGAGTATCGCCTCCGATAAGGGTTAAGCTCACTTCAGTGAATCTGCCGCTAAATCACATCGGACTGGAGTTTCGTTTATTAAACCGAGAGAGGGATCTCTATCTGCTAATTTAGCAGATTTCCAAGTTAAAAAGGGATATTTGATGAGAATAAATGTTGGGTGTTTATATTCATAGATTATAGAAGCACAGATGTTACAAACCAAAATAGTGCCTGTGATTGGAGGAAAGTTAAGAGGGCTCGATGATGTCATCAGAAAGGGAAAGTCGCCTCAGAGGTTTGATTATTAAAGATTTCAAAGCATTCTTATTCCGTTAGAATAACGTGCTTTGATGAATTGTTGGCAGTGAGATGTTTGCAGAGGAAAAGTTTCGAACAAAACATTCTGCAGTGCATCTTTAAACAGTTTTGTATCAAAACTAAAGTTGTAAATATGAATATTAGATATGATCAGAAGTCTCTTATGCTCACCGAGGCTGTATATATTTGATCAAAAATACAGTACTATTTTGAAATATTATTACAATTGAAAATACCTGTGTTCTATTTGAATATGTTTTAAAACGTAATAAATTTCTGCGATGCAATGCTGAATTTTCAGCAGCATTTTATTTGTATGGGTTCTTTGAATAAATAGAAAAGTTGAAAAGAATTGCATTTATTTGAAATGGTATTCTGTTGCAACATTTCAAATGTCTTTACTGTCACTTTTACTCAATCCATGCATCCTTGCCAATTAAACATGGTAATTTCACTCAAAAACTATACGAATCTTACCGACCCCAAACTTTTGATCAATAGTGTCCCATTTGAAGTAGATTCTAGTGGAATGCAAATGCTAATACCTGGCATTAACACGCTTGACAACTTTAGCTGTGTGAAAACAATGTTAAAATATGCAAAATAACCCCAAATCATAAAGCTATCATGAACTAAGCATCTATACAGGAGCTATACATTTCAAACAAACGCTGACAGCACACAAGACGAAATGAAACAAAGCCGCCATGCCAAGGCTCTTTTCACTGCAGATGCTCCAGAAAGCACAAAACTTCACCAGGTTCTTGTCTTTCAGCAACTTTCATCATCTCCAAATTATTCACGGCTAAATGATTAAAAGAGCATGCGTTTGAGGGAATTAGCGCTCGCGGGTCGGACCCACCGGCCTCTGTAGGCCTGAATCAGCCACCCTGACGCCGAGAATAAGCACCTGTACACCTGTCCTCGGTAATAGATAACCGCAGGGCCGCTCTCCGAGCCTTTCTGAGTGAGTAATGGATGGGATGTTTAATCTGCTGAGGTAGTGATACCAGGAGAGCCAGCAAGAGCGCCGTAATCCTTGTAATCCGCGGTAAACAAAGTCTTCCCCTCTACGAGCTTTATCGGCACACACCGACAGTGGCGCTGGGAAAATATAAAGTGCTTTTGAACATATTAGTGTAATCCAATCCGGAGCAGAGGCGCGTGAGAGGTCTACGGCAAACTCTGAGACGCTTTATTGATCTCTACGGAGAGGCGAATATGGGATTCATCTTCAGGGACGACACGAGAGGCCTCGTTTTTAAGTAAAAGAGTGACTTTAAAGCTGGAGATATTTGCACGCAAATAAACATCTTCAGGCCAGACACTCTTGATACCAGACAGGGCGAGAGAGAGAGATGCATGTAGGACAAGCGCTAATAAAACAAAAGCAGGAGGAGTACAAAAACAAGAACATAAGGAATGATAAAAGGAGGGATGAGAGATTTACACCCTGAGAGAAATCTAGCTTAACAGGAGCTACTGATGAAGTACTAGAAGCTGGTAATGTGATACAGCAGGAAGGACTTTAACATACTATCAGTTCAATACTAAACTTTAGTATGTGTGTTGAGTAAAACTTGTCTGATTTACAACAGAGGACAATAAAGCAGTTTAGAAATACCTCTGGAAATATATACTACTGTTCAAGAGTTTGAGGTCAGTAAGTGTATTCTACTTCTGCCCAAAGCTTTATTTATTTGCTTAAAAATGCATTAAAAAAATTGCAATACTGTGAAATATCACTACAATTTACAAAAAGTGTCTTCTAGTTTAATATTTCTGTGATCAAAGCTGTATTTTCAGCATCATTACTTCAGTCTTCAGTGTCACATGATACTTTAGAAATCATTCTGATTTGCTGCTCAAGAAATATTTCTCATCAGGGTCATTATAGTTAATTAAAACTACAACCATAAAAAAAAATATTATTTTATTTTAGCTAGCTGCCAAGGTAGCATTTTAATTTAGCTTAACTTGTACAAAAATAATAAAAAGAGACCTATTTTATAACAACTATCAATCAATTAAAATTACTCAAAAATAACTAAATGGAATTTTGAATTATATTAAAAATATTTGTAAAAGTGACTGCAAAATATTAAGAAAAGCTCAATGCTAAAATAATAATAGTAATGAAATGTAAATAATAATACTAAAATAACTATCAATGTTGAAAGTGGCTCTGCTGTCTCGTTTGGTTTAAATTAGAACATTATTAATATCTTCACTGTCACTTTTGATCAATTTAACACGTTTCTGCTGAACAAAATATCCATTTCTTAAAAAATATCTTAGTGAGCTCAAACTGTGTAACACATAAACGATAGTGTATGTGACGTGTGTGAGTGTGCTTTACTAACCGTGCCAATGCAAAACCCTTTCGGAAACGTGTTGAGCCAACTCAGAGAAGAATGTGAGCAGTCGGCCAACTGTAAGCATGACCGTGCCAAAAACCTGGGCGATCTCGCCCAATAAAACCCTCACCGCGCCAAAACCAGCCCTTAAACATACCTACATCATGATTCCTTCCATTCACACACACACTGATACCTGTGATTTCGCACCAAAAGAATCATGAATCATTTTGGAGCACGACTGCTTGAATCAAACTCAAATCATGAAGTGCTCAAAGGTTTCCGGCACAAAAACACAGACAAACTCGCACTTCATGCCGTGCCTGTTTCTGCAAGCGTGTTTGTATTCGAGTGCGGCCTGCGGTGCCTTTTGATTAACTGCAGCTCCAAACAATATGCCTCCAATAGAGGAGAAAAGTGGAGACCCTAATGAGCCGAATGCGATTTGACTCCCGCCGGGGAGCGCCGAATACTCTTTGTCTTCTATTGAGAACAAAATAATCAAGTTCTTTCGTCATATCATCACTTTAAGTCGCCTGTGAACTGAACAACAACAGCAGAAACGCCAGCGTAGGAACCCAAAGTTTGTTTGCGTCGCACGACCATACGCCGCTCTCCAGCTGCGAATCAGGTTTTATCTTTCACGGAGGTCTTATTTACAAACCCTAAGAGGTGTTCGGCAGCTGTAGCAATGACTCACTTGCTGAGCGTCATCGTCTTTGATTCACAAAAGACCCATTTAGGGCCCTTTAATCTTGGAGACGCAACAATACAGCAAATGCAATTACAGGCACGACATGAACTAATCAAAATCTCTGCTTAAACAAAAGCAGAGGAATGTCATGGATTTATTATTTGTCCTCAGAAGAACATGGAAAGGGAGGGAGGTCCCTGTGATCTGAGGGTGTTTGCCCTCTAGTGGAGCAGGAGATGCAACTGCAAGCCTTGGCTGGAGTTCAAAGGGCCCAAGGCAATGGCACACTCAGCATTTAGTTCATTCAAAACCAACACAAGACAGCAAAACAGGTCACAGGTTGTGTCATCAAACCATTTGGACCTGAAAACCGAAATCCGAATCATCTGCCATGCTATAATGTGCATATGAGCACAGCTTCAAAGACACTGAGCTTCTAGTAAAGTTAGGGATGCTGCAGATGCATGAGTGCAAAACAGAAAATGTAGCTTTTATCAAACATGTTTGAGGTGACTTTGCATTTGATCATCAGTCGCTTGACAAACGAAGGATAAAATGCATTAAAAAGAGAAAAATCACTAGCATCACGAGCAGATCATTGCAATCTGATCTCTATGGATAAAGGCTTTTTCTGCATATAAACCACCGTATCTGCTCACAAACCCTCTACTCTGCATCAAATACTCAACATGAAAGCACGCATACACCACACAGCCTTCAAGATCATGTTCACGCAGAGGTCTTTCCCCTCCTGATCTACTGCCAAAGTCAGAGAACGCTCCCATAAATCTCCGATCTCGATCTTACCTTCTTCCGGGGCTGCCATTTCATCATATTTGTAAAGCAAAAATGAACAGCATCAAAACATCACGATGGCAGAGAAGTGGGATTCAGGATGAGGACATAAAGTCACAGCGTCTCCGGACGGCAGATTCATGACGCTCTCCACGCGCGAACGTGCGTAAAAGCGCAGAGCTCTGGAGCCTCTAGTGTCCTCCGGATAATCCAACACTCGCGGTCCGGAGATATCGGCTCGTCTGAGCGTCAACTGGTAGTTTGTGTTCGTAAAAGCGCGATAAAGAGTACTATGATCGTAAAAACGCAGAGGGGACACTTGGCACGCTATATGCGGAGACATTCGCTCTCCATCGTGACAGCGGCTGTTGTGCCTCGCGCGGGGGAAAAAGAGAAGAAAAACTTTCCGTTCTGATAAACGCTACGCGATCGTTCGCTCGAAACAGTCCGGGTTGCTTGAAATGTTCCGTGTAAGTGTTCCGAAGGCGCGAAAAAAGTTCTGAGTGAAAACGAGCGGTGATGGAAAATATTCCCCAAAAAATCACAGTGGATCGAGATTCCAGAGATGATGCGTAATTCTACACATACACGCGCGCAGGGGGGGGGGCCCTCAAAGACGCGCAGAAACAGACGGATCCGGTTGGAGAGAAGAAGTAGAGGAGGAGGAGGAGGAGTGGGAAAGAAAAACAGAAAAATCCTTGGAATTTGAGAGTTAGACGGAGAAGGATATCCTCCGACAGCGCAGAACTGGAGCGCAGAACACTAATAACTTCCTTCCCCGCTGCTCCTCTGCGCTGAGAGAAGGAGGAGGAGGTGGAGAGGAGGAGAGGAGGAGTCCGCGGGGTCATAGAGCCGCCGGATACACTCACACACACACACACATCATCTGGACTGATGAAGCCCACTACTGCGCAAAGAGGATAAAAGTGCTGGAGCACAAACCTTTACACGCCCAAAACCCTCAACTGTCCATTCATGACATTGGATTGTACATCACTTCAGAAAAAAAAAAAAAAAGTATGAAAGGTTTAGGCTTAATATACTGTTATGTTTTTAATGTACTGTAAATATGTGGTTTACTGTAAAATACAGTAACTATATTACAATGTATAACTGTATATTTTACAGTACGTAACTCTTAATGTCAGTAAGTTAAATAATATAGCAATATATTTTAATTCATGTAAAATGCATGTAGAATGTTTTCACTGAAGGACATTATGAATTAAAAGTTAATTCAAAAATCCAGTAACTGTGGTAAAAATAATAATAATAACCACATAAAGACATTAAATAATTTTACTTCAACAATTTCAAACTGTTTTATTAGTACACATACTATCTTTTTTATGAAGTAAAATAAAGTAATTCATGTATTCTAAAAAATATTAAAAAATTACTATTACAGTAAAATTACATTGCCTTATGTATCACTGCCAACTATTTTTAGGGTTAGGGTTAATAAGTCAAAATAACATTAAACATTTAATGTCAAAGAATTTTTAAACATTATTTTACAGTAAAATGTTTTTTACTGTACATTTTTTACAGTTTTTTGTTTTACCATCTCACAATAAAATGAAACATTCTTTGCTGATAAAAAAGTTTGGAATAATTGAGAGTTTGTTTCCATCTCTGAAAGATATCTCTTATTTAAGGATGCGTTTTGACATTAATAAGCATTCATTTTATTTTAAAAAGTTTATGTATTTATTATTTTAAATCTTACTTACAGCAAATGTTTGAATAGTAGTGTATGACTGTTTAATCTTAAACTTATTTTTACATCAAAATAAAAAAATAAATCATCATTATATTTAAATCAATAATAACTTTGTGGGTGACTCATAATAACTTTCACAATAATCATTAAGAGACATTATGAAATATAATACACAACAGACCAGTAGTTCATGTACATTTAAATACAGATATTGTAAATTAAAGCCACATGTCATTTCTAATCTAAACGTACATTAGCTAATGATCTGTTAAGAATTATATAATGTAATGATGTCTGTTAATGACTTATTAATGAAAATGGTTACAAACTGTCAGCAGTAAACTAACATACAGTAAGTATCATCACAGTATTGGGTGATTTATGAACATTGGTTTGTATGAAGGCGTCACATTACAGTCTGTACAAACAGCAGTGAGTGTTTAGCGTCAGAATGCATTAACTACATTCATGCTCAAGGGTTATTTAGGCACTGGACTTCTTTAGTCTGGTCCAGTGTGTTTATAAAAGCTAAATCAATTACTGCTTTCCCTGCTGAAAATAGCTCTGTAATATGACACCTGTTCTGTCCATCGCCAGCCGTCTTTAAAGATTCATCATTCTGCTTGTTTACTTTGGTGTTGTGCTTCTTAGGAGAGATTTGGACGAGTCCCTGTGTCTCTGCTTAGCAAACTGCCTTGATCCTTTAATAATATTATCTTGAGGTCTGATTTCGAAAACTTGAAATGCCACCGTAAGCATTGACGGACAGGAAGAGGGCAGAGCTGAGTCTCTCTATGTCATTTCCTGCATTTGCACACAAAACACATTGTTTTCCTAGAGCAAGAATTACAGACATTAGCTACTGCAGTACACATTTGCACAGCATAATGACAGAACACACAAAACATTTGCACCTGCTCACTGTGCTTTTTATGGAAGACTGTTTCTGCCACTGAATGAAAAAAGGAAATCTTTTTTTCTTAGAATAGTTGCAAGTAATTGAGATATAAACTCGCAATTAAAGTCAGAACTTTAAGACAAACTCGTAATTCTGACATTTTTCTCACAATTGTTAGGTTTAAATATTGCTATTCTGATATATCTTCTCACATTTGTGAGATATAAACCCGCAGTAGCATGTTATATTAATTATTGCATGATACAAACTCGCAATTCCGAATTTTTCTTAAAATTGCACAGTATAAACTCACCTCGCAATCTCACACATCCTGCGCACATCTTGCAATTCTCAAGAATTGCATGATATAAACTCGCAATTGTGAGTTGCAAAGTCAGAATTGAGTCAGAGATTAAACTTGCAATTTGCGACTTCTTTTCAGTTTTACGTTACAAAGCCCAATTCTGAGGAAAAAAGATTATTTTCTTACGATTGAAAGTTTGTATCTCACAATTCCGACTTTTTCTTCAAATTGTGAATTTATATCATGCAGTTCAGAGAAAAAGTGTCAGAATTGAATCTTTTAGTTATAACGTTAGAATTGTGAGATATAGTCACAATGGCATGTTCAAAAGTCATTTGCAAGATATAAATTTACAAATGCGAGAAAATTGCCAGAATTGCAAGAAAAGTCAGAATTGCATGTTATTAAGAATTGCAGATCCTGAGATTGCTTTGTGAGAAAGAAGTCACAATTACCTTTTTTATTTTTTATTCAGGTGGCAGAAACAAGCTTCCATAGCATTAAGAAACAAGCATGTCAAATAAAGGACAAGACAGGCACGGCTGCGGATAATAAGATGAGTGAGACAAACACATCACCTCTATAACAACATTACAAGTTTGAACTGATATAAATGACCTCCATCAGTGTCACCTCAGAATAAAAGCACAGATGTTGCTTCAGCTGCAGTTTAAAGGGACAGATTGGACATTGTTAACCAACAATGAAGATAAACTACGGACGGCATTATTTATTCATGCATCAGCAATAAAACCTTATTAAAAGCACATTTCATCAGAACAGCACCTGTCAAACGCCATGATTTCCCAATAATATCAGGTCACTTTCTAATAAAAAGAGCTGCTGTATGATGAAATGCCAGGACAACCTGTAAGCATCTGAACAGCCGCTGATAAATTAGTAAAGTAAAAACACTGCCAGTTACACTCTGTTCACTTAAAAGTCATTGCAAAGTTTGATATAGGGATTTAATAACAGTTGCTGCACTAGATTGTGCTACAACTATCAAAAGTTAAAACAACAACTATTAAAGCTTAAAAGCACCCTAGCAACCATAAAGAACACCCTAGCAGCAACCACCCAGAACTACCTGGTAAAGCATTGTTTGGCACAGGTAAGCCACGCACTTAACTTAAACTTGTGAAATCAAGACCTGGCCTGATCTGCCGTGAGTTTACAAGCACAACAGCGTGGCAGGAAACACAGACGAGTGAACGATGATTCTCTGAACTCCAGCTGTGCTCTGCTTTTCCCATCAGGTCAGCGAAGGGCAGCAGACACAGTCTCTCAGAAAGCTCTTCTAGTGATTTAGCAGAAACATTCAGCATCTGTATGTTTTTCTCTGTCACACTCACACACCCCCAATCTCCATCATTCTACTCAAAGGAGCGGCTGATGGTGAAATGCAAGGCTGGGTATAGGAAACGTGCATTACAGAGATACGGCGATTGTATAGTGTGTGCTCATGTAGGAGAGATTACACACACTCTGACCTACACTTCCACAGATGGCATGCAATGTGATTTTCTTTCCTGTGTTGATGCATTTCCTTGTCCGTTTTAAATAGACTTGAAATCAATCAAAAATTGACTTTTTTCCCACAAATTACTTTTAAAGGACATTTCAACACCCCCCACCCCAATGTCTTGTATCTGACTTTATAACGTGCAGCTGCGATTATATAATTTTATAAGTGAGAATTGTGATTTTACATCTTGCAATTCTGACTTTTTTCTCAAAATAGCATGATATTAACTTGCAAGTTGCGAGAAAAATGTCACGAATGTTAGAAAAGTCAGAATTGGGAGTGTGTAAAATTGCAATTGTGAGTTTTAACATTAGAATTGTTAGATATAGTCGCAACGGCATGTTAAAAAGCCATTTGCAAGATATATATTTGCAATTGCCAGAAAAATCTCAGAATTGCAAGGAAAGTCTGAATATCTGTCACATTTCGGACTTTTTATACCACGCATTTCTAAATTGTAGATGTAAAACCACAATTGTGAGTTATAAAGTCAGAATTCCGACTTTTTCTTGCAATTGTGAACTATATCATGCAATTCTGAGAAAAAAGTGTCAGAATTGCAAAATGTAAAATCGCAACTGTGAGAACATTAGAACTGTTAGATATAGTCGCAACGGCATGTTAAAAAGTCATTTGCAAGGTATAAATGTCAGAATTGCAAGAAAAGTCCAAATTGGGAGTTTATCTGTCACAATTCTGGCTTTTTTCACAATTTTTGGTTTATACTGCGGATTTCTAAATTGCAAGATCTAAAATCGCAATTGTTATAAAGTTAGAATTCCAAGACTAACTAGAAACCAACTAGACTTGGTTGCTAGGCTACATCTAGATGGTTGCTATGGTTTTCTAGTTGGTTAAATTGCAACTTTATATTACGCAATTTGGTTTAAGAAATTGCAATAAAAATCTCAGAATTGCATGTTTATATTTCACATTTCGGACTTTATGACTCAAAATTGCAAGTTTATGTCATGCACTTCTGAGAAAAAGTCAGAATTGCAACATGTAAATTTGGCATTGATTGAAAATGTCAGAATTGCGAGATAAAATTTTTTAATTACTTGGAAGTCAATGGTTTGGAATACTTTGGATGTCAATGGCTACCGTCAGCTGTTTGGATATTAACATTCATCAGATATCTTCAAACACATTTTCATTTTTGGTGAACTATCCCTTTAGTTCATCACACTTGCAATTCCTGAAATCACAGGTGGGAGGTTTCATGAGAGCTTCGTCCTTATTTTAGAAAGCCTCTGATTGGGAGAAAGTAATATCAGCTCATGCAAACAAAATGAGTCAATGTTTTCGGGTCTCTGAAGAGAAAATGTTTTAAATATGTATATTTGGCAGTACACTGACATATGCATGACTAAACCTAAAATGACTAAACTAAAAGCCACAAAACTCCAATTCTGATTGCATGTCATTTTTAATACAGCGCTATGAAAACAAAATTTTCCATTGCATTTCTTTGGGTACGATTTAGAAATAATGAACCGAGTCAAAGCAGCAAAACTCAATGTCATTTGCTGAAAATCCCTCTAGGTTTGTTTTCACCCAAATGAATCACAGAACTGTTTAAAGCAACTTGGTAAACAAGAATATTCAAGCATATTGTGAAGATTTCAAGACCTTGGGAAACGTCTCCGTGCATGAGCGTGTGTGTGAGTGTGTGCATGCGACACACACTGCTCGACAGAGCGACAAGGCCGCGGGCTATAATGAGAGCTGCTAATTAATGTTGTGCGGCGTATCTCACAGCCACAGCGGCTCTATCTTCAGACAGCAGCTCGACTCTCTCGCTCGCTGACGAAGAAGAGGAGGAGGGGGGCGTGAAACAGACACCTCAGCTCTCCAAACACAAAAGATGCAACAAGCCTTTCTAAGACCCAACAGCTGCTCCACCTTTACTCTCAGCCCAACTAATGGCTCTCAATTGAACCCTCCCGCTCTGATGAAGATGTATTGAGTTCTTGGGTGCCCTGGAGATCCTGCCTAATTCCCAGGAGGAAGGTGCAGGTCAGAAGGGTCACATTCTGCTGTAAACCGTGTGTGAGGGACAGTTGGAGGTCAGGAGGACACATCCCTGATCCGGCTGTTCTTCGTTAGGCCTCAGTTGGGGAACCCTGGAGAAAGTGGGGTTTACATGCAACCTGCAAAACTAACCTTGAGTGGCTCTACAGTACCTCGGGTGCTTAAAGTGTGGTCTTAAAGTATAAAATATTGGTATCTGGGTTCTGTGAGGTCAAAAATATTGGTTTGAGGCTCTGTAAAGTCTAACATTGTTCTGTAATATTTAAAATATTGGTTTCTGGATTCTATAAGGTCAAAAAATATTGGTTTGAGGTTCTGTAAAGTCTAACATTGTTCTGTAATATCTAAAATATGGGTTTCTGGGTTCTGTGAAGTCAAAATCTTTGTTCTCTGAATTCTAACAACTAAAATATAGATTTTTGGTTCTGTAAAGTCTAAAATTTGTTCTGTAAAAACTAAAATATTGATTTCTGGGTTCTGTAAAGTAAAACTTTTCTGTAAAGTTTAAAATATTGGTCTGTGTGTTATGTAAAGTCTAAAATATTCATTTCTTGGTTCTCTAAAGTCCACAAATTGCTCTGTAAAGTTTAAAATATTGATTGTAAAGTGCAAAATTTGTTCTGTAAAGTATACAATATTGGTTTTCGGGTTTTGTAAAGTAAACGTTTTCTGTAAAGTTTAAAATACCGGTTTCTGTGCTCTGTAAAGTCTAAAATATTCATTTCTTTGTTCTCTAAAGTCCAAAATATTAGTTTCAGGGTTTTGTAACATCTAAAATATAGAGTTCTTGACTCTGTAAAGTCCGAACGTTGGTCTGTAACGTAAAAAAATATTGATTTCTGGTTTCTGTAAAATATAATAACTGTCCAATAAAATAAAAATATCAGTTTCTTAGAACTGCAAAATCTGAAAATTTTCATTAGGTTGTGTTTCTAGGTTGTGCAAAATAAAACATTTTCTGTAAAGACTGATAATTGTTCTGTAAAGTCTAAAATTGGATTATGGGTTCTGAAAATGTTAAAATATTGATTTCTCAAATGCAAAGTCTGTGTCCTTCAACCTCCTGACTATTTTTTTTATAAGTATCCCCTACTGTTCATGATTTATCATATCCCAGTGGGAAATCAAGGCTCTTCCACTTATTTTCCTAGTTGAATGTCAACTACATAATGTAAAAAACTAACAATGTAAAATGTTCTTTGTGCACCCAGAAAATGAACATTCTGTCATCATTTAGTCTTCTGTCTGTTTCTTTAACTAAACACAAAAACATGTTTTGCAGGATGCTGACACCTTGTCAATGGGCTGTCAAGCTCCGAACTAGACAAAATATCACACCATTTCTCCTGAAGCCATATGATATCCTTACATAAAGAAAAGACTGATATGCACATCACCATTCAATGATAATCAAATCTGATTCACACTTTGCATGTGCGAGCTTCACGTAAAGGTAAGTGAGAGCTTCTTTATAACTCGATTGCACATAAAACAACAGCTTGGACACATTGATTTTGCGCTCCTCAGAAGAAAGAAACGACCACTGGTTTCAAAACAACACAAGGGCGGGTAAACGATGACAGAATTTTCCTTTCAAAAGGTTCTTGTATGACATCAGGCTGTAAAATCCTCTAATTGGAGGCTTTATTTCCAAGAGTGTGCTCAACCAAGCAAAGATACAGACTGGTGGGAACAGATCCCTAAGGAGAAACGCTCTCTTAGAGCACCATCAAACTGTCGCCCACTATTAGATATGCTGGTCTTATAGACAGATTATTTGCCTCTGCCACAGGCCACTCAAATGACCCCGAGGGCAATTAGATTTAGAACAGAATTACCCTCAGTTCTCCGATCATTCACTCTCACAATGTGATTGCTAATTCAATCAGTTCAAAGCTGCATTCTGGTTTGTCACCCCTGTTAAGTTTAGCTGGGTTAAGTCTGTAAACACTGCAGCGAGCTCAAACTGACCGTGTGAGATTATACAGCCTCCTACAGCACTGGATTCTATAAAATCTATATATAAAATAAGTTGTAAATGTAAATGTAAATACTGGTTTCTTGGTTCTGTAAAGTCTAAAACTATTCTATAAAATGTAAAATATTAGCTTCTGGGTTCTGTGGTGTATATGATATGCTGACCTTACAGACAGATTATCTGCCTCTTCCACAGCCCACTCAAATGACCCTGAGGGCTTTTAGATTTAGAATAGAATTACCTTCAGTTCTTTGGGTCTTTTTCAATCAGTAGTTAAGTTTAGGTCTGTAAACACTGCAGTGAGCTCAAACTGACCGTGTGAGACTCTACAGCCTCCTGGAGCGCTGCCACCATTGTTTAGCACCGTCAGTCCATAAAAACAGCCTTCGATCTGATTGTACTATTGTTGTTTCTAGCGGATGCATGGGTTTGTGTTTTTCTTTCATTCGATTTATTCTTCAATAGTCCAATACAGAGCTAACAACTCAGTTTATTCTTGAAAAGTAAAATATAGACCAAAGACTCGGCCCTCTTCCCGTTCAATATCTTTTCCTGAACACGACACAACCCTCGTTTAAAATTCAACAGTTTAATCAATAATTCATATATTGTCAAACACACTGCGCCGCTCTGACAAATGTCGAGGATTTTCCCATCACCCCTGTTTACGGCTGAGTCCCAAGGGTGCCACTGTTGTTAAGATACCAAATGAATATCTGCCATTAAAATGAGGCGACGCCATTAGAGAAAATGAGGCTGATGAGACGGATGTTGTAAACAGAGCACCTCCACCTCTCTGAGAAAACCCTGAGCCACAGGATTCTCTTCTTTTGCTTTACATTCCGCTACAGCTGCGTTTCACACTCTGTTAATGGCCGTTATCTGTCTTTCTAGTAGATACAGAGACTTCATTAGTTGTATTAGCTGCCTAAGGCAAGCAATACTATGACTATTTCTAATACTAAACCTCTTACTCTGAATATTAAACGTTGGTGAATAATCTGTGTGTGTTTTTGTGCTTGTAAGAGAGCAGATAAACTGTTATCTGCAACATGTCTGAAAACAAGGCAAAAACGACACATTAAAGGAGTCCCTTAAGTCATGACAACAGACCATAATATCAGCAACTGCTAGAACACCCTAACAACCACATAGCAACCCCCACATAGCAACTAGTAAAAACAGCCCAGAATATCTTCAGCAACAGCTCAAATGGCTCAGAACCCCTTAGCAACTCCATAGCAACACACTGGAAACTACCTACAACGGGTTAGCTTTGTAGCAGCATGTTTTTGCATATGCACATTCTATTTTTGTGTTTCACTTCCAACAGCTATTTTCAATTATTCTAATGAACGCAGTGCCATTTATCTACAAAGAGATGCTATTTATATAAAAATACTTTATGCAAAAAACACAGGGCCCTTTAAAGCTGCGTTTAATAATTCATCTGCACTGGATATTGATGTAACGGAGTTCAACATGCTGTTTAAATCAACACGGCTGTTAAAGAGCAGTCGGGTTTCATCTGAACCCAGATCAATAATAACACGGCACAGCGGAGCCACAAACGCACTCTGAAGACGCAAACAAAGAGAAAGCAAGGGTTTGTGTGGGTCCCTTGGTGTTGGCAGAGATAACCGCATTTACATCTTGGGGTGTGTAAGTGCAAGTGTGTGTTTATGGCTTTAAATGTGTGTTTGTGTGTGAAGTGTTTGGGCTAATGTGGCTGTTAGTCCAAAAAGGCAAATAAATATCCCAAGTTCTCAGGAACTAACACATTAAACCGAAGCAGATATTTTTTTGATTCGTCACTTAAGAAATGTTGAGATACATCACCGTTCAAGAAATTGGGCTGGTAAGAAGTTTTTTTTTAGTTTTAAAAAAGTTTCTCTTGATCACCAAGACTGCATTTATTTAATTAAAAATAAAGTAAAAACAATAATATTGTGACATTTTATTAGAATTTAAAATGTGCATTTTTCTATTGTAATATATATTAAAATGTAATATATTCCTGTGAGTCAGTTGAATTTTTAGCATCATTACTCTAGTCTTCAGTGTCACATGATCCTTCAGAAATAATTTCGCTATGCAGATTTTTAATTTCATTCCTTTTTCGTTTTGTTTTTTGTTTTTGTGGAAAACATAAAACTTTTTTTTCAGGATTCTTTGATGAATAGAAATTTCAAAAGATTTTCTTTTTGAAATAGATATCTTTTGTGACTGCTGTATTTATAAATGTCTTTACTGTGGCTTTTGATCAGTTGAATCCCTCCTTAAAAATCTTAAAATAAAATATTTTTAAAATTTATTTTATATTATTTATTCTTATATTTTTATACACACACACACACATATACATATATATATATATATATATATATATATATATATAAGTTTAAGTATAAGTTTAATAAAAGTTTAATATAAAAGTTTTTGTTTACATGAGATATGTATGTATCCTTTGTATATTTTTATTATATATTATTTATTATATAAATATATATATATATATAAAAAATATATATATGTATATACACGTAAATATTTTATATTTATATTATTAGCATTTAATGTACATAAGCATATTTAACATATAACATTTTTCTTAAATATATACATGCATGTGTTGGCATTTATATACATAAACTCTCTCTCACACACACACACACACACACACACACACACACACATTATATGTGGTAAATGCTAAAACATAATTTTGGTAACTTTTAGCACACATACCATTTCATAAATAACACACACAGACAGAAAGCCTCAGAACTGAATTTACGGGATCTTAAGCGCTCAATACGTCAAAGAGAAACTATGCGGGTCAAATTCCAGCACTAGCATCAAGGCTAAAATCGGACAAATCAGTCACGGCTCTCAGTTATAATCAGACGTGTATCAGACGTGTGTGTGAGGGAGGATACGTACGATTTATCACCCGATGCTGAGATGCCTCTACTAACAAACCCTAACCCCAGGAGCTCACACACCTAGAGCTCACCTCCATCTGATTCTGAGAATATGTGTGAAAGACGCCTGACAGCCACTTTTGGAGGAAATAAAGACGTGAGGAACGGTGGGCATTCATCAGGTTTATTTATGGCCATGCAGGTTATTGAAAACAAAGCTTGTATAATAAGAAATAAAAGAGCTTTTATAGTTACGTCAAAGTTCATGCATATCAAAAGCTGTGAGGGATAGTTCTTTAATGCAAATTCAATCACTTTAGTAATATGGCAAATACTAATACGATGTGGTAAATCAAACCTGGTTTATGTGTTGTTGATGAATTTAGATGGTAATATGTAAGTGTGTACATCCACAACAAAACAGAGCAGCTTACTATCAGGTTAAAATGGTTTAAAAGACACTTAACGTTCAGTAATATTATCAATGAGACTTAGACACTGAATTAATTGAGCTGAATAACGACACTACTGATTTCTGCGGAGATGATTTTTAGCTGATGAATTTTGCAAAGCTAAAAGAACACTAAAACTGCTTATATTGTAACTACTTGAATATATTATAGAATTATATTTATATACAAATTTAAATTTAAACAAATAAATGTCTAAAATAAATAAAAAGAAATGATTTTTAAAGACGTAAAAATATATTTAAATTAGTAAAAATATAAATAGTTAATTAATATGAATACATTAATTAAAATTAAATACAATTATTAAATAAAATAATGAATTAAATAAAAATAAAGATTAACACAAGACTTTTGATGCTGCACAAGCTGAACACTGTTAAACATGTTTACACACAGTCAAATCAGGCTGATTAGGTTTTGATGAAACCATTTATGACCTTTATCTGCTAAATCAACACCGTTTAAAATGTTTACATGACCTTATACACTGTCAGGGGTGTTAAGCAGATTCAGTGTGAGACTGTGCATGCAAACACACTCCATGTTTGATACTAAGGAGATTTTTGTAACTTCCGAATGATAAACAGTTTTGGTAATGTGCTAAATAAAGCCAAACCCAGTGCATTGCTGAATCACTGAGGAGGTGGTCTCCATTGTGTTGCTTCTCTGGCCGTGCTCTTCTGGTTATTATTCCATCTGACCCTCGTGTCGTTCTGTAAGAGAAATGAAAGCCTAGAAAGACCTGAAAAGCTCTTTCTCCAGCCGTAAATAAGGCTGAACTGGAGTGTTCCCGCCCCTCTTTTGTCTTTGAACTTCAGCGCTGTTCTGTGTCAGAGCGACTCCCTTCTCTCATTCTTTCATGTCGGAGCGAATGCGCCTCGCTCGTGTCTTTCTCTGCGTGTGCGTGGGGAGCTGGGCCGTAATGGGCTTAAAGCAGGCTTGAGGTTAGTATCAAAGTCTTGAACCTGATAATAAGTAAAATCCCCCTTTTGTGGCTGTGGGAAAAAGCGGCTTCTCTGAGTTAACAAGCATGAAATGTTTCGGCTCTCTCTGGCAGCTCTATTTGTCACGCCTGTTCATGTGATTGCAGCACACCAACTTTTCCTGCCATTCTTTCCCTGCTATTTATTTATTTTTATACTCACTCTCTTTCCATTGCAGAGGTTATTGTGACTTTCGGAATAAGAAAGCGGGAGGCTGTTTCACACAAACGTATGCCACTGATCATTAAAAAGATGCTATATTTGTGTGTGTGCAACGAAACAGATATGTTTATAATCTACTTCATAAACATTAAAGCTTTTTAACATCATTAAATGTACAGATTGAGTGACTGATAACATCTCTGTTATGGAATACACTCATTGGTTCACAGTTTTAACGGTCATCTTTAGTCACGCAATATGATATTTAAACTAATATTAAACGCGTTTAACTCTGAATCAAGCACATAATGACCTGAGATGATCCACTGTCATAAAGTTTGTATGCTGTTGTTCCAGCCACGAAGTCACGGAAATAAAAACCATTTTTAAATTAAAAATTTAATGTGTCGCCGTTGCAGCTAGTTAGGACAAATGAACATGGAAAAAATAAATGAAAAATAAAATAAATAAAACATGGAAAAGATAACTTTTTTTGAGTGTCGCGTGTAATTAGGACACGGTGTTACACATATAAAGTGTTTTTTTTTTTAATTATTAAAGTGACAGTACATAAATATTTATATGAAATGCTCTCTAGAATGAGATGCCCCTCCCCCCATAACACCTGTCACTGCAAGTACAAGCAAAATGTCCCGTTCACAAATCCCTGTTTTAACAGGAATGTCAAACACTGAGCTGAGTGTTTTGAAGATTTAAATAAACACAATTTTCTCTTTATGTAACGTTGATGATTCCAGCGTGGCTCTAAAAACTAATTACACCCAGACCGGCCTTCTCATCAGATTGCATAATGGAAAATGTATTCACTGGTTCCTTCCATTTGTCTAAAAGTTTAAGGACTTTAATTTGCTGCTTTAACTAAAACAGTTGCACAAGTCTAACAGGATGATTGGAGGCCTGTAGACCACACAAGGACATTTATTAAACAAATAGCTCTACGGCGGAGCGGGAGAAACCAACAAATCTACCTCCATAATCTAATTGCCTTCCCGCTCACCACCAAAACAGCGTATTACCAGCGACGAGAGCATTGATCAGGTGGAGGAAGTTATTGTGCTGCGGTCCGGCGGGAGACATGAGCGGAGGAGCATTGTGCATATTTCGTGATGACGTGAGAACTAGAGAAACAAAACTTTCAAAACTGTTTATGGGAGTTTTCTGGTAAGATGATCTGTCAGCAAGATATGGTCACACATGATGTCAATAAATATCAAATGGCAAAAATGTAATTATATATAAAGTTTTGTGAAAAGAAAAATTGCTAAATATATTAAGCTTATGTTTTTTTAGACAATATGTGTTTAAAGAATTTATTTATTTATTTCCTGCTGGTGAATAGTTTTTGTTGTTGTTTGTTTTAATCATCAATCTCAACAAATAGTTTATTTTAATGATGTTTTAAAGGAAAGGGTGGCAGCATTAAAGTTTTACATTAAATATTATATTATTATATTATAATATAAAAATTGTTTGTAATGCAAAAAAAATTGGGAAGGAACTCTCTGTAGGTTATATTATATTTTATTATAGAATTCCTTCGAAGTATTTAGAGTGGCAGCATTTAAGTATTACTCTAAATATTATTTATAAGCATTATGCATTTAAATGAATGTTTTAGCATGTAAATAAAGCAATAAGCCCCAAGAAGTCATGGTTTACAGTAAATTTTGCCAAAGTCTCTTTAAGACAAGTCATGTCACTCGGCGGCCATCTTTGAAATGTCTCTCGGGTATCCAAGTGCAGCTCATCTCTTTGAATGGGGAAACATCAAATTCTCCAAAACTGTTCACTAACCTTACAATTAAATTTCATATTTGAAATCACTAATGAAATCTGACAACTGTGTAATAAATGTTGTTTCTTTTGCTCAAATAGCGTTATAAAAAGCTTATTTCATAAATATGCGCAGTCCTAGGCGTTTCTATAGCAACCGGAACTTTTAATGGCAGATGCGCTGACTTTACAAATCAGTGATTGGCTATTTTATTCAGAAGGCGGGGCTTATTATTATTTTATTTTGTGACACCTTACCTTAAAGGAAAATGCCACAGTTTTTCCATATTCCACTATGTTCTTCCCTCACCTAACAAAAGAGCTGATACATCTCTCTTCTGTCTCAGTACACGCACTTAATCGCTCTAGCTCATGTAACTAGTCATGTAACCATCTTTAAATATGGAAAATATGGAAGTGTTTGGTGGTTTCTAAAGTCACCCCTGTTTGGATCCTAAGGAATAAATGGAGCTAAGCTAAACGCTAACATAGTGAAGCCGCGCACTAGAGTGATTAAGTGCATGCACTGAGACCCAAGAGATATGTATCAACTCGTTGAGGGAAGAACATATAGAACAAATATGAAAAATCAGTGGCACTTTCCTTTAAAGTATATGGAATAACTGTTTTATAAAAGCAATAAGCCCAGTGAAGCTGTGGTTTACAGTGAATTTATAACAGCTATAACTCCGCTTCGCATCATGTCTAACAACACCCCTTAACTGTAAAAAGTTCACTGTAAACCACGGCTTCTTGCTTTATTGAACAAATTAAGATTTGCAGATTTTTAAAGATTTTCATTTTTTTTAAACCTGAAGATTTATACACACCAGTCTTCTCTGAAGCTACAAAATGTCACAGAAGTAATTTAACAGGAAATGATGATATGAGCTCATGTTGAAGAAGAACTGTGGGTAATGTGAAACCCACACTACATTAAATATATCATTTTGTCATGCTTAACTGGAAACCGTTGAAAAATGCAACTGTGCCTCTGTGCTGCAGTTACACTACTGTAAAATCATGACTATACTAGCACTGCTCTGCAATGTTTGAGCTCCCGCTGCCTGTGACTTCACCTGTCCCCTCTGATCAGCTCCAGCCAAAGACTCCCGCCGAGGTCAGGATGAAGGGACAAGAGCTGCGGGCGACAGTCCTGCCAGGCTCCGCTGGAGGAAGTGCTGCTGCAGGAGACACGGACACTTTTATTGGAGCTGTCAGAGCGTAAACAAACGGCCTGGTCAGAACAGACCGAGCATGACAGCCACCGGCCCCGAAACATGACATCCTGAGATCTAGATGACGCCAACGTCCGAAATCAACACTCATCTGTGCTGCTTTATTAAGAGACACCACAGCTAAAGTGTGAGACGAACCTTGCTGATGTAAGTGATGAGAAATCGCAGCTCGCAGGCCTTCAGACGTTTACCTCACTGAAACATTTACCACCATCCCAGATGATTAAAGTGTTGTTTCCCACCAGAACTTCATGTGGTGACACAAATGTGGAATATTCCTGACATTAAGCCACCAAGACCAAAATCACAAAGGTTTTTTGTGACAGCTTCACCCAGACAAAGAGACAAGCATATGCACCGCTTGTAATTTAGTTTTCAGAAGACACCATTATCCATACTTTATGTTACCTAAAAGTTTAAATAGGACATAATTAAATTATATTAAATATTAGAATATTTTAATATCATATGCAATATTTTAATACAATTTCCATAATAAAAGTCATTATTTTGGATATTTTTCTCTTACAATAAATACTTCTAGTAAACTATATAATCAAGGCAAAAACAATGGCCATGAATAACAGAAAATACAAACAATGATTACATATTTTATATAATAAATATATTTATATATATATCAGCACATTGTGTAATTGTGTAATCAACCCTTTACAAATGTATTTATGAATTTATTGTATTATTTTGATTAAACTATTAAATAATACGCATCCATTAAATAATTTTTTTATCATTTATTGTACTGTAAAAAATTTAAAATAATTTACTATGGATAATTAAGTAAAGATTGAAGAATAAGTAAACAAACAACCAAATGAATTGATAAATGGAGCCCCTTTTAGGGCAAAAGTATTACACTTTAACACTAAATCCTACTAGTTATGAACAACAGCCTTCAACTAATATTAAATTACACAACAAACAAAATGCGATGATTAAAAGCTTGTTTTTCTGTGGAATGTCGCTGACATTAAGCCAACAAACATTAAGCCAAAACAACTACTATACAATTTAAAACCAGGTATTATTTTCAGCTAGACTTGAGCTCACTTTGGCACCTGAATGATCAATATTAGCAGTTCATTTCACACCTGCACAAGTGTAGAACTTTACAGCAAACCAGTCAACGAGTCGCAAGTCATCTCGATTTACCACGACTGAAAAATGAGCCCCGCGGGTGTGAACGGCCCCGTGCCGCTCACACTTATACGTGTGTGAGTGTGAGTGTGAGCAGCTTAATCTAGCGTTATGATCAAAGCCCCTCCTTTGTGCTTCTGTTGTAAGAGGCTCTCATGGGAATTGAAAGATTAATGTTGACATCAATCAGTCAGTTTAAAGGAATCTCTTTATCAGTTTGAACTAAGCCACGCTTCCACGGCACACGACGACTCCTCGGAGAACAAAGTGAATGTCGTTGAATCTGGGGAGGTTTTGGGAAGCGTGAATCCCAAAATACTAGCCGGGCAGGTTTTGTGCAGGTGGCGTCCTGTCAGCGTATCCCAGCCATCATCTCAGTGTTGTTTCTGTTCCTGTCAGGAATCACACTCAGCTTCTCTCTCTCGTGTCGCACATTTCACGCCCTTCTCTTCAGCAGCACACCGGTCATCAATCACAGCGAGGCCCCGCCCCTGACAGCCAGCCGGCAGCCAATCACGAGCGGCGGCTGCCCGTCAGGCCCGCTCATCTGGTGACATGTTCATTTTGATCAAGTCAACGCCGTGGCTGCAGACAAACCTCTCGCTGGAAAGTGAAGGAGAGGAGAGACGTGCTGAACAAACCTGAGCAGAGTTCACTGAACACACACCGACCGCGATCAGAGCCACTCCACGATTAATCTCAACAAAACTAACACTGGTCAAATCAGTTTACTTCACTGAAATAAAAATCACATGCAATAGAAATATACAAATATTAGTGCTGGGCAATGATTAATTGTGACTATTCACATCAAAAAAAGAAAGGTTTTTCATTATATAATATATGTGTGCAAACTGTGTATATTTATTATGTATATACAAAGACACACACATACAGCATTATTTAAAAAATATTTACATGTATATATTTATATTCATATAATTTATATTATATCTAAATATTTTTAATATTTAAACATAACTATTTTTTCTTAAATATATACATGTATGTGTGTGTTTATATATACATAATAAATATACACAGTACACACACGTATTATGTAAACAAAAACTTGTGATTAATCACGATTAATCATTGCCCAGCACTAATAAATATTAGATGTTAAAAAAATAATAATAATAATTCATTTTAAAAAATATTAAAATAAAAAATGAGGACTTGGCATCCAACTGAAATAAAGTGCTAAAACGATTAAAATAAACAAATTAAAGTTAAATATAAATGTTAAAAAATAAACAAATAATTAATTAAAAAAAAAATTTAAATTTAAACAAAAATCTAAATAAAAACTGAAAAAATTACATTTTATACATTAATTAATTTATTAATATTTTAAATATTAATAAACAAAAAATGTTTAAAAAAGAGTATTTACAGTAAATAGCACTAAAATAACACTGTTGGAGAAATACATTCCAAAAATACTGCAAACTTTTATGATAGTGATTCTTGAGTCTGAACATCTGACTCTGAACAAATGACTCTTTTGAATAGGTTCTTCTTGAGAAATTGATTAAAAACACTGATGATGACAGTTCACTATAAAATAAATGAATAAATAAAATTAATAAAGTAATAACAATAAATAGCAATAAAATTAAATACAATGAAATGAAAAATAATAACAAAACAATAAATATATATAATTTTTTAAAATCCTTTTTTCAAATTACAAATATATAAACAATGTATAAATGTTATTAAAAATAAACAATATTTTAAATAAAAAAAAATTTGAGACAGCATTCTAACAACCAATCAATCAATCAGCCGGTGGGGTATTTTAATTCTTAATGTGTATATGAATGTATATATGAATGATTCATGAGAATAACTGGTCAGTATTTCTAAGTATCAGTTTCGGAAGGTAACTCACTTGACAGATTCATTTAAAAGAATCAATTCAAAAGAGTCACTGGTTCATGAATCAGACTACACAGGTCATGTGTTAAAGAAAGGATGAAAAAAGAAAGTTATATTTCAGTATTATTTAGTGTATATACTAAGTCTTCAACCAAATGACTAAAACAGTCATTAACATAATGGTTAGGCTGAATCAGAATGGAAGCAGATTTCCCAGCATCACTGCTGATAGAGCTGAGTTCCTGCAGTGATGCTGTGTCTTGGCAAACGCGGGCTGATGTAACGGCCGTGCAAAGCATTGTGAAGGAACCCAAAAGCACGGATGAAAGCAGAATTTGGAAAGCCGGATGAGGCGGGAGAGAAAGCGGCCCTCCCTCGCTTCTCCACACAATGCAGCCAACTTCCTGTTCCCCCACAGGAAGTGAGCTGGAACCGAAACACCCCCCATCCCCCTCCAGGGAACAGCAGCTGTGACTGCAGCCATCAGCGATGGTCCACTCAGCGGCTCGCGGCTGTTTTCATTACACAAACACATGTACACTTACACACAAACGCACTCATCCCTGGAAAACACACACACTGCTGGCTAATAAAACACGACAGCTTTGATGAATTTATGAAGCTGCGTCTGCACTAAGACCCCACAGACGCTGCTTACCCTGCTGAAAAATGACAGGATCTCAAGCACATATTTTAAAGCTAAACTTCTCACAAGATTCACTCTGTAGAAGTGAAATCCACCGGACGATTCGTTTACAGATTAACTGGACACAATCTGACGCTGTCAACACATTCACCTGGAAAATATCAGTTTGGAAGTGGTAATGACGATGGAACGCAATTGATTTTCCTTTTCTTTCACATCATGATAATGCTTCTGAGCACTAGGGCTAGAAAATGAAATGCAAAAGAAGAACTTTAGATAACATGTCTTAAAGTCACGCTGGAATGACAGCATTTATTAGTTATGAATGGTTAAAATGTAATAATTACTTGTGAGAAACTTTGAATACACAGTACTGTGCAAAAGTCTTAGGCCACTAGTGTTTTCAGCAACAAAAACTGGTTTTAAGTGGGTTATTTCTATCTTTTGCGGTAGCGTGTCAGATGGAAATATCAGTTTCCATTTCCAAACATTATTTTTGTCATTAATTGTAATAATGCAGTGAGATTATTGTCTGAGAACAGCCAGTGCTCCACACAGAGA
>JAUCMR010000088.1:331838-345019 GCA_032357425.1 Enteromius argenteus
AAAGTCATCATAGCTTGCGTAGTATAGACCCAGCTCCCAACCCAACTTTGTGAATAGATTAACGGCGATATTTTTTTAATCGCGCGATAAGAGTCTCGCGTTAACGTAGCACGTTAATGCCGATAACGGCCCACCACTAATTATTTTACATTTTTCATATAAAATATTTTGATTATTAAGTTATTTATATAAATGTATATAAAATATATGTATTATAAAACAAAAAATATATGAAATAAATAGTGTAATTTAGCATGCATTCAATTTGCATATTGTTAAAAAACATTACCAAGACACTGTGACAAAAAATACTTCTCATTCAGCCAGTGTATGAGTGCCACAGGCTTTGCATGACAAAAATACATTACCTATCATTTTCAAAATACACAAAGCATCAATTGCACGGCTAAAACACATCCTTCGCTCTTCATTTCATCACATTAGCACTAGAAAATTAGCACTAGAAGATTTTCTTCCAGATGAATTACAGTAATCAGATAAAGTAGGACCGTCTCAAGAGGACAAAAAGGAGATACTATTATCATACAATTCTCAGAAAATAAATTTATGTACAGCATTTTCAAGCAAGCTTTATAGTTTTTCTTTATTGGCAGCATATAAAATGTGCACAAATGACATCATCAGTATTCACAGGTCAGTAAAAATTGTTTAAGACACAATTTTTCATATAAACACACCCTCAAATCAGAAAGTCAGGACAAAATCAAATGTCCTTCTTCTCTGATCACTCTGACATGACTTGCACAGTGAATGCACAACAAAACTCTGCCATTAATAGCACTATTATCTCACTTCTCCTGTACCTCCATCCACACCTCAAACCCCTGGATTGAGCTCCTGACAAAGAAGTGCCAGGGCCGCATCTGCCGAGCTGGATCCAAATCTCCAGGCTACAGAACACCAGCGAGAGGTGCTTTGAAGCAGTTTAATGACAGTCTCCCGTCTCCACTGTTTCTCTGTTAATTCACAGAGAAGCAGTGACAGCCAGTCTGCTCAGAAAGCTATATTACACATCTGATAGTCCGACTGAAGCCCACACCTGTCACCTAGAGGCAAGGCCTGGTGCCACGTCACGTGAATTAGACACTATTATACTGATCTTCATCCTCATGGCTCTCTGACGGATCAGGAGCATCTTTGAAGAGGAGATCTCCGGGAGAGAGCTGAGAAAACTCTTGTGCTGCATCTATTGTACTTGTTCTCAAGCTCACAATGAATTCAGATTCGAACAGATGCTGCACTCGTCCTTGAGCGCGAGTAAAGCTGATATAGCGCACTGCGAAATAAACACTCTACAAGTGATTTCTCAGATGCATGTGTTTGAAAAACAATCCTCGCGACTCATGTCAGGTAAACCGTGTCCCTATGAATAACAACAGCTGCTTTCCGTCTCTGCTGCAGAGCTGTGAAACTTGGGGAACGAGAGGAAACTAATCTCATCCCCGTGCCGGGCACGGCTCACAGCGGTCGGGTCTCCTGCGGGTGATGCCAATTCCACACCCTGCCAGGACCCATCAGAGGAGTGGAGAGGAGAAACAGAGGAGAGGAGAGGAGAGGAGAAACAGAGGAGAGGAGAGGAGAGGAGAAACAGAGGAGAGGAGAGGAGAGGAGAGGGGTTCTATGTGAATATTATCTAATATTATATAATATTATCTATATAATTATACATTTATAATGTTAATTAATTATTATAATGTAATAATTATTTGTATTTATTATGTTTCATTTAATATGATATTACATTTTATTCCTGAGATTGAATCCCAGTGAAATAAAAATGCTGCTGTTCAAAACACTGCATAATGCATATGTTTGCACAAAGGGCCCACTTAAAAAACTGAAGACAGTAAGTGGTCTCTTTAATGTTTTGTTGCTCTGTAGATCTGTACTGCTCAGTGACTTGCAAAAGTGTCCTAAAAACTAAAAAAGAATCATGATCATATCTTAAAAAGACTGTGATGTGATATAGTATAGTATAGTATAGTATGCTACAGCAATACTACAGAAGAGGAGAGACGGGAGACTCAAAGCCCATAAGAAGTTTAGAAGAAAACACAATCATCTTTCCTGATTTCCTTGCATCAGCCTCCACGAGCTTTAAGCGCTCAGACGGCGACCAGCAGCGTCCCACACACACGCTCACACAGACACACAAACGCAATCAAACACACGTGAGCTCTGACTCTCTCAGAACACTGGTAAACGGCTCACAGCGGATATCACATCTACACCATTGTGTGTTAATTGGACAGAGAGGGCTGCCCAGTGCCACAGACCTTTATAGATGGAGTTTGTGGGAGGATGTTTGTGTTCCAGCCACGGCTCGCTCTGCCAGTATTGATCTCCAGCTTTGGCTCTTAATTGGACGAAGCCGCACGGAGAGAGCCAGCCTTGACCAATGAGGAGCAGAGCAGGTTTGGACAGGTGCACTCATGCCAATATTGATCGTGTGGCCATTTGCCCGGGGAAACGGTTCTCTCGGTGGCCATTTTTAACCCTTAAATGGCCTAAAAATGACTGCAAATACTCAAGTGACACATAAAACCAGCTCACCAGCGGTATCTAAATTATTTAATGGCAAATACAAGCTGTAAATCCAAAATGAAACAGATGGAATCACATAAGAAGGATAGCATTGATCATTATGAAATATTAACACCAGTAAAAAACTGAAACAGAAGGGAATATTGCACAATGCAACACACTTTTACTATAAGAGACTATAAGACTACAAGGTTGACTATATGTGATAGTAAACGGAAAAAAGTCATAAATACAGTACAATATGACTGTTAGAGAAAATGTCATGATTAGTCAAATGCAGATAAATAAATAAATGAATCAATTTTTTCAAAAAGTATTCTATTACTGCAGAAATGAACAAGTATTAGAATTAGAAATGATATTTTATTTAACAATTTACATTACAGTAATTTTGTTGTGTTTTTAATGAGCTATTAAATTTAACTAAAACTATACAAATCAAATTTATTTTATCAGTTTTGTTTATAAATTGTTTTTGTTTTATAAGTAAATAAAGTAAAAAATTATATTTTTTATATTTTTAATTCAAATAAATGTTTGTTTATTTATTTATATTTACGTTTTTGTTTGTTTGTTTGTGTATTATTTGTATTTTTGGGGTTTTTTTATAATACAAAAAGGATTCAATATACTTTAACTGATTATCTATGTACCACAATCAAAAATTATGCGTGGATATATTTAAAAATATATATATATATATATATATATATATATATATAAAAATATTAACAAAACACAACATGAAAGTTGAACTAAAATTATATATATCAAGTTTATAGTCATTAACTGCTTGTTGGTCAGACATGTATTAATATAACAGCTCCAGTGGTCCTCAGAAGAGCTGAGCAGCATCACAGCACTTAAAGCCTGCCACATCACGGAGCCGCTGACCTCTGACCTCAGGATGAACACTGCTGCACCTGTCTCACAGCTGCACAGATCACTGAGCTCACGCTGTGACAATCGTGCTGAAAAGTATGTTTCATGTGGGTTAAAACACTTAGCACAGTTTATCCTGGAATAAAGATCCTATCTTGGCCTCGACCATCCTTCAACTGCACTTTGATATTGATTTTAGTGTTTTTGGAGAAAAAGCCTTGGACTAATGCAATAAGTGAAACTAGTAGTTACTTTGAAATTATAAAAATGAAAATAAATCAATTGCTTCTCAAGTAAATTGTCAAATTTTGATCAAATGACCAAATTATCAATCTGCTAAATAAATTATAACAAAAAACAAAAAACGAAAACATGGTTATTTACTTTTCTAACATTCAAACTGCCCTAATTTCTATCATAATCAATTATAAAATACTTCTGAAAAATTGTGAGTTAAAATAACTATTTAACAAGCCAAAGATAGTTTATATAATTAAATAATATTTTAATATAAAATAAATAAACTAACAAAACAATATTACAACTACAACTACTACTAATAATAATAATGATAATAATAATAAATAATAATATAAATACTAAACAATTTTTTTAAATGTAATTGTTTCAGATTTTTGTTGTTTAATTGTTTTTTTAAATCAAACAAATGTATGACTAAATAAATATTTAAATAAAATAACAAATTGACAACTTTAATAAAGATTAAGAAAATAATGACTCAGATAAATGAGTTTATATAATAAAAAAAAAGTTAAATGATTTTTAATACAAACAGATTCATAACTAAACAAATTCAAAATCAGCTTTTATTTACTTCATTAAATGATTGATTGATTGAATTAATTAATTAATTAATTTAAAGTTATTAAAAAAATTCTAAGAATCTAAAATAAAATCTATTTTTATATACAGTATATATGTTTGTACTTAAAAGCTCTAAGTAGAGAAATCCTGGAAAATATGTAACATTTTCACATTTAAAACATGAGTGAATGTAATTAAAAAGTGATACAATAAAACACTTAAAGCCACTGCAATCTATCAGGTAAAACTAAAACATAACTTTAGTAAAGTTGTCGTGACTGAAGGATCTGCGCTTCAGGAAGTCACATTACAGCTGAATCAGTGTGCCTCTGTTATTTCAGAGGCATTTGGCGTTGAATTAAGGCAGATATTAAAGCGCTGAGATGTGGCTGTTAAAAGCGTGTAAAAGAAAAACAAAGCGCTTTATTAAAGCCATGCGCGCAGCTGCTTCCTCACACTTTGATGTATGGACGCCGAGCCTGACGTGCCTTCTGTGCAAAGTGCTCCAAAACGTTTAACGATGCATGAAATAAAAAAAAGCTGAGAAGAATTTCTTCTCGACCTGAACCTGATAAGACATATCACATTACAGGAAAGAAAACTATTACGTCTCCATGGCAACAGGCAGGCACATTGCCCCCAGGCTCCCTGACAAGAGAACGGGTGAGAAAGAGATAGTGTTGTTTTTATCACAGAGAGACTCCTGATTTTCCTCTGAATACCAGTCCAGAGAGGACAGAGCGGACGGAGTGGACGGAGTGCGTGCAATCCATCCTGTGTGACATGTTAGCATCTGCTTCGTTCAGAGAAGTCTCCTGACCCGGTCAAATATTCTGATCCAGCTTCAGTAGGTGCGCTTGAGCAATGCTGAGCAGCTCATCTTCATTCCAACAGAAACAACAACAACAAAAATAGAAATTTTGTTTTATATTGGATTCTATATAATGTGCATAATAGTATCATCCCTTATAGAAATGTATCTACAAAAACAAAACCATATAAAAATAATATTTTATAATATTATATAAATATAAATATAATGTTTAAATGTTTTCAATTTTATTACAAATATTACTATTATTATTATTATTATTATTATTATTATTATTATTATAAATATTAATTAGTAATTACAAAACCATTAATGTTGTGATTTTCAATGTAAAATTATTTATATTTTTGAAAAAACTAATTAAACGAGATTTAACAATACTGACAAGTCTATATATATATATATATATATATATATATAAACAAATAAAAATCTTTTACATGTTTTTAATTACAATACTAATATTATTTATTATTATAAATAATAATAATAATAATAACAAAGATAAAAATAATAAGTAGTAGTATATTTAATTACAAATTATATTATTGTTATTATTATTATTATTATTAAAATTAAATAATAAATTAAAATAATAATACATTAATGATAATGGATGTATAAATACATAAATGGAAACAGATTTATAAATAAATGCATTTATTTATAAATCTGTTTTAACTAAATAAATACATAATTAAAATAATATAAAAAATCATTTATTAAAAATTATTAATAGCAATTATTTTTAAATAAAAACACACTTAGAAATATAACTGTAAACAAACCATAAATTATTAATAAATCTGTTTTAAAAATCTAAATAAATTATTTACACATATTTATTTTTTAATTTCTTTTAAACATACTTATAAATAAATAAATAAATACATTATTTACAAATGTTTTAAATGTATCAATCCAACAATAAATGCAGAATTGAATATTTATATTGTCAATGAATGAATATATCTGAGTTTTCAAATTGGTTGTCAGGGTGTTGTTATGGTTTACAAAGGCATATTTAAAGCAGTTTGAAGCTTGTTGCTATGCTGGTTGCTAGGTATTTCCTATCCGGCTGCACCCTCCTTCAGCGCAGTGTTTGTGATTCTTTAATTTGATCATGTAGCAGGTGAAACTGTAATTCAGATTGTTTAATAAAGTAACAGCACTGAACTTTAGCAGCTAGTGTTAGCGGCGTTGGCCTTAGGCTGCAGGGAAGCATCTGCTCATGTACACCAGAGCTCTGCGGTGCTAATTTCTCCTGCAAACTCCAGCAACAGCTCAGGTGTGCCACGGATCAATAAACAAGCCTGGCATCGTGAAGCTGGCAGAGACCAAGACAGAAGACGAGAGATCTTCCTGTCCTCTGGAGAACGTCTGCTGGCCTTTAGAGCCGTGTGATTGTTTACAGCACTATCAGAATCAATGTAGTTATGTTTACACAATAGCATTTGGCACTAAAAGTTGAGTTGGCGAGTAAAGCGCATTCACTGCCAAGCCGCCGCCGCTATTCCCGCTGTTGTGCTCATATTAATAGTCTGATCGGTACAGCTGGACAGAATATTAACAGAGAAAACCAAATCTGCTGCAGTCGGAAACAAAAAACATCATTATTTGAGCTTTGTTGGCACACGATACGCACTATTTCTGCTGTATGTAGTCTATACTGGGAATGCTGCAAATATACATGATTGCCAAAGCATGCACTACATAATCAAAGTACGCTGCTGATTATTATAACAATATACAGCATACACACTACATTCCACAATGCAATGCAATGTAGGGCTGCAACAACTAATCAATAAAATCGATAATTATCGCTAATGAAGCAATAGTGATTAGTTAAATAGTGCTACTTACATTTACTGTGGTTTTACTTATATATATATATAATTTGATTATACAAAATAACATTATTTTAGCTGTTTATATCTTAACAACTGAATATGCCAGTGTATTTTATAAACAAAATAAATATATATATATATATATATATATATATATTATATAGTTATTAGCAAAACATCAAATTAAAGAAGTGTTTAGTTTTTATCCGATTAATTGAAAAAATAATCGCCCAACTACTCGATTATCAAAATAATCGTTAGTTGCAGCCCTAATGCAATGCAATGCTATGAGTGTCAAATGTTTATCATCTTAATGTATTATTGGATATATATGTAGAAACTACATTTAAAAAGTAAAAGTAGGACATAAAAAAATCTAAATAAAGCAAATGTCAAAGCAAATGTTTTTAGCACTTGATATAAAGCCTTTCTGCATAATGCATTATGAAGGTATATGCATTATTTCAAAAAAATGTAATATATTTTGTTTTTCTGTTGTTTTCTTTTTTACAACAGACAAATCCAAATAACATTTTTGCTAAGAAAAATCAGCGTGTCTTCCCCCAGATGTAAACAAGGCAGATTACGTCAAATACGTTAAAGCTTGCGTATGCATTACATTGTGATGCTCTCTAAAATGGCAGAAGACATAAGTCACGGGAGAAGAATGGTTGAGTAAGTGATGTTATTTTAGTTTTTTCTGTGCAAAAAAAAGTATTCTCCTATCGTTGAGTCACTGATGTCACATGGACTGTTTTACAGATGTTTTTACTACGTTTCTGGATCTGGGATCATTTCATTTCATTGAGAGCACTCTGATATCATCAAAAATATCTTAATTTGTGTTCTGAAGATAAACGAAGGTCTTATGGGTTTTGAACGACACAAGGGTGAGTAATTAATCACAGAATTTTCATGTTTGGGTGAACTACCCTTTAAAGGTAAATGCATGCAATTTTTCAAAGTGTTACTTGTGCTAAACTGACATAAGACACCTTTAAATATACATCTTGCAACATAGTACACAGGATAATGCACAGTATATAGCAATCGATCAGATACTTTTTGATTCCAAACACAGTCTCAAATCTCAATTCTGTGCACATCCTGGAGGCTTTTGTGTCTTTGGTGCTGTAAGAACACACAACATGCGGTCATTTCATGAGTGGCCGACACACTGATCTCTTGGAGTGCACCGCAGTAATAGACATAATGGCTCCTTTCTCTCAGCATGCGCTCGTGTGTGTGTGTGTGAGAGTGTGTGTGTGTACAAACAGCCACATGGTTTCTCAGCGGTTCACATCTGCAGATGGACGCCTGGAGGAAAGACAGCAGAGGAAGTGGCGTGACGACCCCTCCAGATAAACACACCATCATCTCTCAGCGTCCTGCTCAAGCCGGCAGGTTCTTCACTGACGCTATGCAAATCAAGCACAGATTTTAATGTGCGCTATGCAAATCCGGCCGTACCGGTGAAGGCGAGTTCTGCTAAACCAATGGAGATGCAATTAGTTGAGCTTATGCTACAGCTTTGAGGGGCAAAAATATCGTTGGCAAATTTCACACATGCATTATAAAAAAAACCTCCGTCCATCAGCCGCAGCACCGAGGGAACGGCAGCTGGAGTTGTAAATGTGCGCGGCAGCTGTGTAAGCGAACACACGGCAAATGAAACGTAGCGAGTGTGATGTGATCACTGGAACGTGGATAGCAATGGTAGCATGCTCTCAATCATCAGCTCTCTGTATGAACACAGTCCCTCTGAAGGCCTGCCTTCGTAAATAATGACTGTTCTAAGATAATAAATATGCAACTCAAATGTTCATTAGACTGAGAGCCATTCGATATGCATGAAACGTGTATTAACCATGAAATTAACACGTCTTGAATTAATAATTATAAAGATTTAACAATTCAAATCATACTACAGTATTGTAATTTTGACCATCTGTAACTGATATTTCATTTAATTTAAATTAATTACAAAAAACATCACATTTAACAAATGCCCTGTCCCGTCATGGCATGTTCCCCCCTAAATAAATAAAACATTGCTTAAACCTAATTAATGTCATCCATGAAGTGTTCTCATCCCATATTGTTTGCTGCAGACCACAGTGTTATTTTAGTATCACTGATATGCTATAGTTTTGTATTATAGTTCAGATTTAATTAGCATAGTTCAGAATATATATCTGTTTTGTGTTTTCATTTTAATGTTAAAGTTTTAGTAATTATATATATTTTGTGAATATGTGTGTGTGTATAGTGAAGATTTAGCTGGTTTAGTTTTAGATATATTAGTACTAATATTAGATATTTTATTTAAACTAAAAGAAAATGAGAAATGTTTGCTGAAATATATATATATATATACACACAATGACAATAAACTAAGCTGTTATTAAAAAAAATATATATTTGTAAATCTAAAGTATTAGTTTATCAAGTCAACATTTACTTAAGAAAGTTTAAAAATGCGTGTGTGTGTGTGTGTAATATATATTTCATGTTTGGTGTCAGTAAGATTCATATTTTCACCCAGGCTGCATTTATTTGATCAAAAAGTACAGCAAAAAACAGTATTATTGTAAAATATTACTACAGTTAAAAATTACAGTTTTCTGTTCAAATATATTTTAAGCTGTAATTTATTCATTACTCCAGTCTTCAGAGTCACATGATCCTTCAGAAATCATTCTCATATCCTGATTTACTGCTCAAGAAACATTTCTGATTATTATCATTGTTGAAAACATATTTTTTCAGGATTCTTTCAATAGAAAGCTGAAAAGAACAGCCTTTCTAAAAATCTTTTTACATGTTTGAAACAATTTATTGAATAAAATAATTATTTTATTATAATATTACATATATGTGCATATATAGCTACCTTTTGACTTGATGAGCTGGTCATAAGTATTAAAAGCCCTGTGAAGTTTTCATGAAAGGTCTGTAAACTGATCTCCAGCAGTGGTGAGGATCATCAGACAGACAGACTGTGCAGTGGTGTTCGTGCAGCAGGTACACCTGGTGCCGCGCTGCAGAGATTACATCTGTCAGGCAGAGAAACCTGGCACGACTTTGCCCCGTCTGCCCACGTAAAGAGACGCTCAAATCCCCGCAAGCTGTTTCCTTGGGCAGCAGCGTGTTTCATGCAGTGTGAGTGGCGCTGCTCCTGAAACACAACCCTGTCAGAGAGGCCCTGAGCCCAAATTGCATGCGGCATGCGCCCTATCAATAATGCAGCGTCTTGGTTATTTGTTTACGCTCGTGGCTGGTGCCACTTCATTGTTTTTTCATGAACACTGTTAACCGCATATTTATGGCGAGTAACTGAGCGCAGACATCCACGCATGCAAATGCTCAGGATCCTGGAGCTGGCTGATGCAGCTGGATATTCTTCAGTCTTTTGATTTTAGTTCTATACAGTATATAACCATGTATGCATCAGTTACTTACTAATTTATAGCCAAGCACAATACAAATGTTTCATGCTGAATTTGAAATGCTTAACAGTAAATTTGTTTATGACGTTTTATTTTATTATTCTTTTATTCTTTATTAATACTTTTTGGTATTGTATTGTAATGTATTGCATTGCATTACATAATTCATGTTTCATGCAAAATGTATGCATTTATGCAAAAATGCATTAGCTTTGAAATTACTTGGTTACTTCAAATTTGTAGCCAAGTACAATACAAACGTTTTATGCTACATTTTTATCATTTTATGCAAAAACGTAAATTTGTGTTTAATCGTTCTATTTCTAATATTTCTATTTTATTCTTTATTAATACTTTTTGTTATTCTATTCTACTCCATTACATAACATCACATTATTTATTTATGGATTTACTCTAATACAGAAAATATAACAATAAAATCTAATACAAAACATTAACAAAACTATAATGGTATGTATCAATGATACAGTGATAGAGGTTTGAAGTGATTCACAAAGCAATACATTTGTGGGAATCTTGCTAAAAGCATATTTTTGTTAACTCAGAGCCTGTGGTGCCCGGTGTGATGAAGAACAGGCTGATACAGGACAGCAGGTCAGGAGATCAGAGCGGGATAAACACCAGCAATCCTAATAAGGCCTTTAATCCAGCCTGAACGTAGAATAAACCTGAGAGCTGTAAATAACAGAGATAAAGTGTGCTGAGAGCAACCTACAGAGAAAAACACTTCCAAACAAAAGAGTTTCTCAACCCCAAACTCCCTCGTTAGCTCATCCAGAGCTTTCACAGACACTAAACCACCAACATTTACATAATCAACACATATTCAGACCTGCCCACTCACAAGTTCACCAATCAAAACAATACAGCAGCAGTCTTAAAGGCACAGTAGCAGAATTAGAGAGTTATTATGACTTGTTTCTGATCCAAAGAACCTTCACTAACTACAAGATCAATTCAAAAACTTAGTGAGCTGCCTTGCTGTATACTGCCTACATAGACAGCTACCTTCTAAGGCAGCATCCAAACTAAAAATTACTTTCATAAGTATCTGATATTGAACAATATCCATGCATCGAACAACCTGCACTACTCACGTGAAGCACACTGAACTGCAAATGATTGGCATCAGTATATTAATAAAAATGGGTGAAATTCTAATAAAAGAATAAGTAAATAAATCAGTTTTCAAAAATATTGGGTCAAACGGTAAACTTGTATTTGATAATACTAATAGTTCTTGTTACTTTATTATATTATAACATATTTTATTTTACATTTTATTTGTAACAATTAATTAATTAAACCAATATTTCTCCTTAATTAACACATAAACTAATGAAGAGCAATACATTTGTTACAGCATTTATTAATTTTTCTTATCATTAAATAATAAAAGTACCACTATTTAATGTTAGTTTATGTTAGTTCAAATCCATTACATATTAACAGATACAACTTCTGATTTAATAATGTATTAATATAACCAGATTAATAAATGTTTTAGACTTTTAAAAAATTTAATTTTGAATTTGATCAAATTTATAATTCTTACAAATAAATCGATATTTAGTAATTTAATATGCTATTCATACAAATACCTTTTGGTATTATATTACACATGATATGATATGATATGATATGATATGGGCACATACATTCAAATAGAACAAACGTCTAAAGTGACAAGAGAAACATACGAAATGTGTAGAGCGGTGGGGCGCGAGGACCTAATTGTGCGAGGACCGCTGATATATACGATACGATATGAAATTTATTTCACTTTGTCACAATGCATTCTGGGATTGCTTTTTCTATTGAAATAATAAGTGCAACACTATTTGGCCAAATTTGAGAAAGGACTCTTTTAGGAGAGATTTTACATAGTGAGCACAGCCATGATGCCTTAATATTCTGCTCACTATATTTGAAGTGGAGTTCAGGGGAAAAGAAAACTGCTCCTGAGGTGAGCATGACACTTTTAATGCAGTGCACATGCTTAGAATCTGTGCTGCAGTATTTGGAGCCGTACGCCGGGGCTCCGGGCCTCATTTATCTGGCTGTGTTAAGGGTCACCCTGTTTGAGCCTCCATTTACTGCAGACGGGCCGCGGCTGACCTGCGTCATTACTCTCGATTTCAAACACACACACACACATCTCATGCATCGTGATTGACTGCATATTGGCAACAAGGTTGTTTAACAGCAAGTCAGTGATAGAGTGAGAGACCTGTGGCAGGTGTGTGTGTGTAACTGAAGTGGGTTTTGTGCTCCCGTGTGATCATGTGCGCTTTACAACACATATATTTTTAAAGTTGTATATATATATATCTTTTTGGGAAAGATGCAACAAGTTTTTCACACCTGGATTTGGGTATACTCTGCCATTCCTCCTTGCAGATCCTCTCCAGTTCTGTCAGGTTGGATGGTATACGTTGGTGGACGGCCATTTTTAGGTCTCTCCAGAGATGCTCAATCGGGTTTAAGTCAGGGCTCTGGCTGGGCCACTCAAGAACAGTCAGAGTTGTTGTGAAGCCACTCCTTTGTTATTTTAGCTGTGTGCTTAGGGTCATTGTCTTGTTGGAAGGAAAACCTTCGGCCCAGTCTGAGGTCCTGAGCACTCTGAAGAAGGTTTTGGTCCAGGATATCCCTGTACTTGGCTGCATTCATCTTTCCTTCGATTGCAACCAGTCGTCCTGTCCCTGCAGCTGAAAAACACCCCCACAGCATGATGCTCCCACCACCATGCTTCAC
>JAUCMR010000088.1:377118-402628 GCA_032357425.1 Enteromius argenteus
ACACACACACACACATATATACACACGCAGACGCACAGACACACACACTCACTCACACGCAGCACAGACACACACACACACACGCAGACGCACAGACACACACACACACACATATATACACACGCAGACACACACACACTCACTCACACGCAGCACAGACACACACACAGACGCACAGACACACACACACACACACACACATATATATACAGACACACACGCACAGACACACACACGCAGACGCACAGACACACACACATATATACACACGGAGACGCACAGACACACACACTCACTCACACGCAGCACAGACACACACACGCAGACGCACAGACACACACACACACACTCACTCACACGCAGCCCAGACATACACGCACAGACACACACACGCAGACACACACTGACATGCAGACACACACTTGCGCACACACAGACACACACTGACATGCAGACACACACGTGCGCACACACAGACAAATGCGCACACACAAACACGCAGACACACAGACATGCAAGGAGACCCTCGCACACACACACAGGCACACATGTGTGCGCACTCACACTCACACACAGACACACACAGACCTTTAAACCTCTAAACCTACTCTTACAGAAAACCTATTTGCATTCTTACACTTTCAGATAAACATCATTTATTATTTTTAATAATTGTTTGGAACTGGACGCCTCATTGTCCAAAATTTCAGATTTTACTACCCATGTGGGTTCATTTGGTCCCCACAATGTAGCATAAACAAGAGCACACACACACTCTGGAAGCCTCTTTCATCTTCACACACCCCGAGTCACCATCTCGGCTGTTAACACACCTCTCTCGTATTTAAACCAATTACAGCTGCTCGTCTAGCAGCCCGAGCACGACCAATTACAGCAGGGCAAAGCACGCTCCCGTATGCTGATGTGCCCTTTCTCTAAACTTGTTACTCCACTCCATGCCCGAGTAAGTAAATGTCTTTATGTACGTCTCTTCTGCACTAATAGTGAGCCATTAGAATTTTACAAAACACAGCAAAGCTTGAAACAGACAAACATGAGCCTAGTAATGCAGAAAAACACACTTAAAGCCGCAGCCCCAAATGTAAAATTATGTTTCCAAATAGCTTTTAATGCGAGAAATGCGTGCTTAGTATGTAATGCAGGGTAATGTGTGCTTGCCTTGCATTGCACTGGAAAGCATTTGTGTCTATTTGTATGAAAGCGTGTGGCCTTAAAAATAACATTCTTAATGCATTTAACAACATAAAGTGATTATTTCTGAATCAGACTCAGAAATCTAGCTAAATGTAATGCTGGGACTTGAATTGTTTTTACAGAAACATGTTAAAAAGTTATGGTAATATAGTGCATAATTTACAAGGTGGCCTTAAAAGCAACATGAACTAGCATTTGTATTATGTTCTGATTTTACAATGTGATTCATTTCTGAAAGAAACTTGAAAATCTAGCTAATTGACCGAAAACATAAAATGGCATTCATTACATAACTTCCCAAATGTGAGTTATTTCTAAAATATAATAGTGGATATTAGCTGTCAAGTTATTTGTCATATATAATGTGGCCATAAAAACAACATGAAATCTCATTTGTAATACATTAATTTCTAAAAGAAACAGAGATCTAGATACAAACATATTGCTGGGACTTGATTGAATATGATAAGCTGTGATATTATTGTACAGTTAATGCAATAAGTGCTGTATGACTTTCAAAAGTGGAGAAAGTTATTATATTTTTGGTTATATGATTGGTTTTTCTCTTTGGAACTGGTAAAGCATGTTCAATTAGACTACAGACATGAATACATTAAGAAAGTAAATGTGTTCAATTTAAGTTGGATAATTGATTTTAACCCAAATACTAAAAATCTTATCACATGGCATTGAGATAAGATACAGCTGTGACCTTGTTCCTAGCATCACACTCACTCCAGAGATGGACATGTTTGTCCATCTGCCTAAAAGCATCACTGATATCCGCTGCCCTTGTCTGTCAAAACCTCATTTGCATATTGACCCCTCACCCAATAGGAGACGAGCTGCAGAGTAACAGCATCGCCACGTCAAACTAAAAAGGGCCAGATTGATAGCGACCATTTAGAAGAAAGATAAACCATCAATTTCACGTCCGTCTGACAAAGAGATAGATTGGATCGTTTAGTCCTTTGTCCGAAAAGTCTCTCAGATCTCAGAGAGTGTTCAAGAATGTTCTCTAGCGCTGATTCTGAATCTGAAGAAACACTAATAATAATAATAATAATTATTATTATTATTATTATTGTTGTTAAATAATTCACATTAATAAAAGAAGCCTCATTAATTAATACAAATACATACATTTATTTATATATCATTGATATTCACTTAGAGCTCAATATAAATATAATAATTAATAATAATAATAATAATTTAATTTAATATTTTATATGGATTTTTTTACAATTAATAATTTTTAGACATATACATTTATACATAAATAATTTCAAATGCCTCTCAGTATGTTCATAAACAAAATAATATTGATTTATTTATTGCACATTTGTAAGGCGTTTTGGATAAAAGGGTATTTTCATTTATTATTTATTACTTTAAGTATTTGTTAATTTAATGTTTATTTTATTTTATTTATTTGTTTGTATTTTACTTATTCGTTTAATAAAACATTTATTATTTTTATACATATATTTGTCATTATTTATTTATCGTTCAAATGTTCAAAAACTTATATACTGCTGCATAAACAAAATAATAACAATAATAATTTATAATTTCATTAAAATCACATTTTAATACTTTATTTTATATTTAATATTTTAGTTTGTTTGAAAAACTTGTAAATACAGCAAAAAAATAAAAATTTAAATCCGGTAGTAAACATTGAAATTCACTTAGTGCGCAACATAAAACATGTCACTCCAGCAGCCCTGAACCGCTTTTCATTGACAATCTGTTAAACGCAACACAAGGGGGAACATATGTTTCACGAAACGAGCCGAAACTTATTTAAATTTGGGTCCACATCGTCGCCTCCCTCATTTAAACTCAACAAATGGATTGGTGGCCCGATCCGAGCAGAATAATGCGTTAAGTGTCACATGCGCTGCTTTCAGAACCACGTCGTGACCTTTACAATTGCACACTATTTACAGCAGCATAATGCAACGGCTCCATTTCCTTCTAAAAGCAGGCCACTGTAAAGCCCCCGAGAGAAAGACGGGATTGTGGAATTACTCGCTTGAACGCTGAATTTGCTGAGATTACGCACTCGGTCATTCCTGTTATGCTGAACCTTTTGAACTAAAAGAACATGAATATGCTTGTGATGTAATTCAGTGACGGATTTCTATAAAAGGGGCTTCAAAAATCTGCCCTGGTTAAACTGGGAAACATTAATGATAACTTGATAATTGATAAGAAATCATAAAATTCATCAAATACTGATGATTGTGCTGCTGTTTTCCTTTGAACATGATGTCACGTTGTGGAAAATGATATCATTAAAGAACTGGCTTTTGTTAGTTAGTTAATGGAGACTAACAGAAAAGAAAATTGTATTGAGCACATAGGGGAAAAGTTCAATTGATTATCAGTTATTTTAGTTAGTCAATCAGTCAGTCAGTCAAATAAATAAATAAATAAATAAATGTTTGAATTATTTAGAGATTATTAGACATTTAAAAAATATTATAATATAAATAAATATTTCTAAATAATTATTTTATTATTTTTTATATATATATATATATATATATATATATATATAAAATGGCAATAAAACAAGTTTTGTTTGAGATATTTAAAGACTATTAAAGATTTAAAAAAATAAGCGAACACCAAGACTGTTTCTAAAAAAAAATCTTAATTTATTATTTAAAATGTATCCCTACACTAACTTAAAAAAATTTGACTCTAATACTTCTCATATAAGACATATATTATATTTAAATATTAAAACAAATAAATAAAATAACAATAATTATTATTATTATTATTATTATTATTATTATTATTATAGAAATAAAACATTTTATGTTACAAAATATTTAAAGATTATTAGACATAAAAAAGAAACACCTGGAATATTTCTGAAAACTAATTTAATTTCATTTAATTCAAATTTTGAATAAAGATTATTACAGATATGTAAATATACATATTCAAGAAACTGCAAAGCTACCAGAAAAACTATATTATAAATAGAAACAAAACTATTTATGACAATATTTTTGACTGCATCCTCATTTTACTTTTAACAGATTTCTTGAAGCCTCTTGGAGATGTTCTTCTGGATTTAGTCCTTGTCAGTTTGTTCTGTTTCTTCATGTCATTCCAGACTATTTGCTAACTGCTATAAATACTAGTGTTTAAATCATTTTGCCACCACTATACTGTATGTGGCATGTGTATGTGTAGATTGTTCCAGGATAAAGGAGCAGGATCTTTTGAAGGATCAGGAGGGGACGTCTACCTAATTTGGAGAAAGCATTTAGACAAGCGGTCATGTGATGTGTCGGGCGCTAAGCAGGCCCTCATCTGCATGTGACCCGCTCTAAGATCTCAGATACGTGTAACGATGCTATACAGTAACGAGACAATCCTGAATCCGGCTTTAGCTGGGAACTTTGAACTCCGGGTTTCTTTGTTCTTTGATAGTTGAACGGCTTCGACTATTTCAGGGCAACTGAGCAGAATATTTCAAAACACAGAGATTACAGTCAAATTACTAGAGCGGGGCAAAGCGGCTTTATGTTTTTAATTAGCAAACGCTTTAACGTTTCACTTTCACGATGTCAGTAAAAGGTATTAGTGGTTGAGTATGGGATAAAAGCTTAAGACTAGCTAATTATGTTTACCATAAGTGGAGTTTTTACATTGACCTTTATAGGACCCATATAACACGCATGTAACTCGTTTGTGGAAAGTTGCGGTGTGAAAAACACGTGTGGATACGGGTGGGGTTTGAGGACAGAGGCATTATGTCATCATCACTATCGCCATAACAACAGCTCTGATACATAGCTGCCAGAACGTCTGTATGTTTTGATATGATCTCATCCACTGCAGTCTCATCTACTGAGATCTCACCCAACTTTTTTCTACACTCGGCTGTAATGAGAACAGCGTGTTGTCCTTAAAGATGCGTCCATACTTCCCTCTGGTGTTCGCTTTGGGAAGTGCAGATCTTTGTGTGTGTGTCTGTGTGAGAGTAAAGATGCATAAAGTTTTCTGCGAGGGGAAGGACTTTCTTATGAAATCAGTAAATAACTGTATATAAAACAATAATGTCTGTAATGTCCCCATTTAGATAGCTGAGTGTGTGTGTGTGTGTGTGTGTACTATATGTATTAGGCTATATGTTACACTTTGAATCTATATATTTATATTACTCTTAATAGTGACTCTCATCAGATTTATTGTAAAACATTTTTTACTGCAGTGAAGTGCAAAAATTACCATAATGCTATTCATCTGAACAAATATTAAATCAGTACAGATCAGTTGTATTATAGTATTATTTATTTATTATTATTTTTATAGTATGTATATATATATATATATATATATATATATATATATATATACACACACACACAGTATATATAATTATAATTTAATAATTCAAATTACCCTTTTTTTATACATTAATTTCATAAATTAAATAAAATTTATTGAATTTAATGAAATCTATTTATTTATTTCTTGTAATTTTTATGTGTTTTGCTTTAAATTCAATTTAAATTAAATTCAAATACAAGAAAATATAGAAATGTTGTATGTAATGTAACTAAGTAAATATTTATATTTTATTTTATGCCACCTTTAGTTTAGTTTAAAAAAAAAAGTTTTTTTTAAATTTTAGTTATATTATATGTATTATTTAGTTATTATAACCCTGGCACAAATACAAGTACAATGAAAATGTGCTTAATTGCCATTAAATAAATACATTTTAGCCTAAAATACACATAATTTGTTATAAAATGCAAACGGGAAAAAAAAAAAATTAAAAATGACAAATAATGAAAAAGCAACATTTTTAATCTGCAAGAAGTTGAATGTGAGTGCAAGGAGGGAACAAAACGTTTTTCACAGGTTTTGTAGATAAGTAGTTAAATTCTCGCAACTGTAAGCACTTTGAGGACAGAGTAAAACATGAACTAAATATCTCTCGTTACATATGAATAGTGCACATAACAAGACGCAGCCACCAAAGCGGCACGAATGCATTCTCTACATGACACAGCTAGCCACTAGTGAGATTCATATGAGCAAACCAGACGCACTCACATCCTTCGAAAAACAATGAAACACCTTCTGAATGCTTGGCTTGGTCTCAAAGACACTTTTAAGCAGCTGTGATGGAGTAATTCCTCTCTTAGAAAGAATCTAAGAGCCGCTTCATTCATTCACCATGTCACTGCCAGGGTTCAGCTTCTCCCATGTGGCAGTGCAAGTTAAACTGCGCGAGAGGACACAAAATCTGCAAAGCAGTGGCATCTAGGACACTTTTGGCCTCGAGGGCCCTATTAACATGAAAGGGGCAGAGAACTCACACAAACATGGCTGTGTAGAGTCAATTCAAAAGCCTGAACTGTTTTAGTTTATTCATCCAGCGAAGCACTTCAGGGCCTCTTTGTGAATATGTAAATTGAACAAGAGAAATGCAATGGGAAAAAAGAGAGCAAAATGAAACGCAGAGAAGAACAGAAATCCAAAGCTTATGATGATATTTACAGAGCTTGAATTCATATTGTAAGCGAGTTTCTGACGACAGTGAACCTGGAAAACAATGTGTGTTTTAAAACAGCTTTACTGAACAACAAACAGCTCCAAAACGAAGCAGGATGGGTCAGGATGGTACTAGTCTATTTTATATTACTTTTAATGGTGGTGCTTTTTCTTGTAAAGCTCCTCAGACACACTTTTATCCTGCTGATAGTCATGCGAAACCCTTCCAACTAGTTGCATCTTTAAATTCATTCCCTTTAAAGCGCCACCACTGCCGCCATTAAAGCACTGCTGTAACAAACTCATCTCTTTCAACAAAAACTATAAAGACTTGAAGAAAATCACCTGCTGTGAGCAACCTTCCTGGTATTATATAATTTGCAGGTCTTGACTGATAGTTTAGTGCAATACAAATTATTTAGATGTTCAATATCTACTGAATAACCATAAACAACAAAAAGATAAACACTGTAATTAAGATACATTGGAAATGTGATGATAATAACAATTATTTTTACAATACAATTGTAAAAATTGAAATAATCATTATCATCATTATTATTTTTTTAAGTATTCGTTTTTATAGTGAAATATTATAATAATTTATTTATAGTAATGTAGTAGTAATAATAATAAATAATAGTAATAATAATAAAGTATAAAAATGTTATTATTATTATTATTATTATTATAAAAAATATTCTCAAATCATGATTTTTCAGAAAAAGACTGTGATTGAGATTTAGCATGCAATTTTCCAGTTTTGCTTGTTTGTGGGGCTGCACAATTTGACTGAAAAATGTATTTTAAATTTATAATAATTTTGATGAATAATAATAATTATTGTTATTATTACTACTACTACTACTACTATTGTTAGTAGTTGTAGTAGTATTTAACTTTTCTACTGTAAGTATTATTATTATTTTTGTTCTTTAGTATTAATTTCCAGTTAAATATTATATTAATATTTATTAATAAGTGTTACTTATTTAGTATTAATAGAAGCAACAACAATAATAATAAATGTTTAATATTATAATTATAAATGTATTTATACCAGCCTTTTTTCACACTAAGATAAGAAGAGATTGATAGACAGAACAACATACAAAAAGGTGACAGACAGAATAATAGATAGAATGACAGTGGTAGAGCATTAGATAAAGTGATATATAGAATGATAGAGCAATAGATAGAAAAACAGAGGGGGCAATACAACAATGCAATAATACAGCAAAAATGCTAAAAAAAAAGTGACAGATAAGGAATAGAATGATACACTGACTAAGCAATGGACAGAGTGACAGACAGAACAACAGATTGACAAAGCAATAAAGCAACAAAATGATTGAAAGAGCAAAATATAGAGTGACAGAACAAATGGATAGCTAGAGCAACAGAGCAAAAGATAGACAGAATGATAGAGAGAACAGATAGAGTATAGAGCATTAGGCAGAGCAAAATATAAAATAATAGGTAAGGAGATGGATAGAGTGATAGTAAAACAGGTAAATGAAGCAACAAATAGAGCGACAAAATGATAGAGCATTAAACAGAGCAACAGATAGAGCATCAAAATGATCAACTATAAATAGAGCGTTAAACGAAGCAACAGATAGAGCGACAAAATTATAGACAATAGAGCGTTAAACGGAGCAATAGATAGAGCGACAAAACGCTAGACGATAGAGCATTAAACGGAGCAACAGATAGAGCAACAAAATGAAAGAGCGTTAAACAGAACAACAGATAAAGCAACAAAATGAAAGAGCGTTAAACAGAACAACAGATAGAGCAACAAAACGCTAGACGATAGAGCGTTAAACGAAGCAACAGAGCGACAAAACGGTAAACAGTTAAAACGACGGAGCGTTAAATGAAGCAAAGATAAAATGATCAATGGAGTGATAGAACGACTGTGTGCAAGATAAAGCAATGAAAGAGTTAAGCATTCTAAATGATATATAGAGTGACTAAAGGATGGATGGATGGATAATATTAGATGCATCAACCAGGCCTTTATCAAAAGGTGAGCAGCGTCACTCTTCCCGCTGTGCACTGAGCTCAAAATTGCAAGTCATTGCATGCTTTGAATTTGCATTCATACGCCAGTTCATGCATAATCCCTCAGTCTGGGTTTAAACAACATGGTCCACGCCGTCTGTCTTTGATCAGCACGAGGCCTGTGAATGGAGCGGACGCAATCAGATTTAAGAAATAAAGACGGACAGGGTGAATCTGCATGAATTATCAGCCCTTTGAAGTCCCTACGGCCCCCTGGAGAAACATCCAGGTGTGAGACTTTCCAGTCCTCGCGTACCTGAGCGCTTGTGAGCTCAAAAACCACAGCCTAGCAACCGCACAGAATGAAGCAGCGCCTGGGACTTCTTCAAGAAAAGGGATAACATGCAGGGAATGCGAGGGGAAGAAAAAAGTCTAGACGTCCTCTCAGAAAAACTCGATCTAAATGACAAAGAGATAAAAAAAGCGCATTTAAAAGGATAAAGACTACAAACACCGGCGAGCGACTGCAAGGCCTTTCAGTGTGTTTTTGTGTCGCTGCTGCACGTGTTTGGATGCACAGCACTGCTCTCACAGTTTTCTCCTTCCCATGGGCCCTCTAAAGGGGTAAAACATGGCTGTTGTGCCAACACGGACATCTATGCAAGGCTGAGAAGAGGAGGAGGGCCGGTGAGCGCAGACAGAAGTAAATAGCCTTCTCAGAGCAGCCGCTGCTATTGAGCCTTAATTAAAGCTGGCCTCAGCGGGCGACCCCGGCGTGATGAACAAGCAGGACTATTGCTATGACCCTGCCCTGCACGTCACCTCCATGCATCTTCACTCCACTGCACTGCGGTACACACAGCACTCAGCTGCTGATAACAAAGGCTGAGATCTATGTTCAATACTAAACAAACATGCAACTTATTTTTTATTTAGCCATTATGTTTCCTAAATATCTCGTCCATAGGTAATTTTGATTCATGGCCACAAATCAGTTCTGTTTCATTGAATGGGTTCACTTATTTATTAGCTTCATCAGTTAGTTTGCATGCCTTAAAATGTTCAAGTAAAAAATATATCCAGGAATATATTCGTATTTATTACTATATATACACAGTTATACTGATGCATAACATATACATTTTTCTTCCTTTACATTCCATTTAATGAAAAAGTGTGAAAAACAAATCACATTTTACTCCTTAAACACAAAAAAAAAATCATAAAAGCTGGTTAATTGACTGAATTCACTAAATACCATCAATAAAAACATAAAAAAGCAAAAACAATTACAAACACACATATTTTTTTGCTATAAAAAATTAAGCTATTAGATTAAAATGATTATGACATATATATATATATATATATATTTTTTTTTAATGCCCCTCCCAAAAAACAAGACACTCCATACAACTACTGTTATTATATATATATATATATATATATATATATTTATTTATTTAGATATACACTAATTAGAATTCAATTTTATAGATATTAATATAAAATATAAAAAACTAAACATATCACAAAGTATATTCATTATTTATTGTTGTACTGCATGTATGTATGTATGTATGTGTGTATTTATATATACACACACCCTAATAATATATTAATTGTAATATTAATGAATCATCTTTTTGTTTAAGTTGCTATTCACTGATAATCACCATACTGACTTTTATGGTGTCATTTTTGGCATTTTGTCATGTATTAATTTTTCATAACAAATATAAATAATTACAATTCCTTTTCCTAATATTTTCATATATTTAATACAACATAATACATTAATGAAAAGCTAAGTTGCAACATCAAACATTATCACACGGCTGAAAAAAAAATCAATATTGAATTTGTTTTTAGTCATACCGCCCAGCTGTGACAGCAAGTCCTCTTATGATGAGAGGAAAACTGAAAACATTCTGAATGTGCATCTCGGCGAGCACAAACACTTCAAACGATGCATAAATACAGCTAAAAACACTGATGTCTCAAGTCTTTCAGCGTCCTCAAGCTCTCGCTGGAAAATGCTGATGAAGCGACACTTGTCTGCGTTCATTTGCCTTCTCTTCACATTCATCACTCGCTGTGGCCTCTCATAAAGGGTTGAGAGGCGTCTGAGAGTGTGATGAAGAGGAAAAACATCAACAGCTTTCAATCAACACAAGGACTTACATCCAGTTTATCATTCTGCCGCTCTTGCCTGGCTGTCAGGTGTGAAGTACCGGCTCATCGAGCAAGTTTCCCAACAAAAAGGCCATTTTAATGTCTACTGTGTCTTTTCGCTGACATATACAGCAAGAAAGATTCAGAGCAATAAACAAATGCAGATTACAAAAACAAACACTTAGAAATGCCTGGATCCCATTCATTAGATAAAGTGTGAAGGAACTGTGGCTTATTATTCAATCTCCATCATTCATACTACATAAGTGATGCTCAAATCATGTCTCTTGTTGAGAAGATGTGTGCTGTTATCTTTCAAAATGACCAAACCTTGGTTTGTGCCATGAAATATGATAAAACTGACTATTAAATTGCATACACCAATGTTCAAAAGTTTGGGGTTAATAAGATTTTTAGAAATGCTGACCAAGGTTGCATTTATGCGATCAAAAATACAGTAAAAAGAGTCATACTGAGAAATATGTTTTTTGTTTTCAAATTTAATTTATTTTTGTGATGCAAAGCTCACTTTACTCTGACTTTTGATTTATTTATTGCATCCTGTCTCAAAAAAGAAAGAACCAATTTATAAAAAGAAAAAAAGTTTTGAACAATACCCCAAAAAAAAAGTAAAAAAAAAAAAATTAATTTAAATGACTATGACCAATCAGAATACCTGAGCAACTGTCTAGCAACACCTTATCAACCAATCACAGCACTAGGAAAGTTTTTGAGCCAACCACAACACTGCTTTGAAAAATCTAGTTACAGCTATATTTTTACTGTATATGAACGATTATATTGAAATTAAATCTTATTCTTTATCTTTATAATTAGCCTACACATTTCTGAAGACAAAGTTTACACTATTAAATCCATGAAATATGAAAGAGAAACTAAAGTTTTCCTCTGGGCAATGTCATAACTTCATATTTGTTTGTTTAATTGTGCTTTAATGAGACTTTTGGCAGAAACGCTCCACATGTGCGTAACAGGGCAAATCTGCAGCGTTTCAAGCCTGTAAAGTCACTGGAATGCTGCTGTTATTGCAGTTATTGTCCTCGCAGCACAAGTTTGCCGTTGAACCCGTCCAGGATTTCCACAACAAAACAGCTATTCGGCCCCACACCCACTACTTCCTCCTATTCTGCTCCAAAAGGAAGCACGGCCTCTCCGATGCAGGGATCTCAGTCTGCTGGTTCCCACAAAGCTTCCTTGGAGATCTGCACTTGTGGCGCTGGTTAGTTCGAACTCTCCCCGTCGTGTCTCAGAGAAGCCCGCTGCTCATAAAGACAACAATTTCACACATTTTGGTTGAATAAAATGCAACCCATGTTTCTGCCCTTTTCTCTGTGCCAAACGAGAAAAGCCCACCTCTGTGGCTCCTTGCAGCAAATGAACAGCCAGAGAGCAGAAGACAGGCAGCTGTGCACGCAGAGGTTAACGTTCCTCGCTGGGTTTGGGTTTTGCCACATGTGCTTTGGGCCGGGGAGGAAAGGACTGTGTGGTCAGAGCGAGACCAAACCCGAAGTACCGCTCACGTCTGCGCAAAACGCTTCTCTCTCAGAGCGCCGAGGCGGTTCACGACAGAGAAAAAGGCCACTTTAATATCCTCAGCTCTTATTAAAGTCAACGTGTTTGCGTGATTACAAAATACTTACGACTGGAGCTGTTAAGATTGCACACATATGTGCGGTTCGTCTGGTTCAAAATAGAGCAAAAACATGTTTTCGACAAACAATGCTGACATTTCTGTCCGAAGCAATTTGTGATACACTAATTTCATGTGCAGTACTAATTATAAACACTGACGTCACCAGATATGAGCAGGATATCAACAACTCTACAGTTATTTTGTCACACCTAGTTAAGATTGAACCTGAAACATTTCTATTAGCGGCACAGAAATAATCATTGGGCTATGAATGTCCTATATGAGACATAAAGACTTAATACAGAACAAAAGTTTAGGGGAAGAAGACTTTCATGCTTACCAAGGGTGCATTTATTTGATCAAAAATACAGTAAAATCAGTAATATTCTGAAATATTTTTAGCATTTGAAATAAGTACACTTTATTTGAATATATTCTAAAGCTTAATTTATTCTTGTGATCAAAGCTAAATTTTCAGCATCATTACTCCAGTCTTAAGTGTCACATGATCCTTAAGAAATCATTCTAATATGCTGATTTGCTCAAGAAACATTTCTTATTATAAGCACGTTGTAAACAGTTGTGCTGCTTCACATTATAGTGAAAACTTTGATACAATTTATACCAGGATTCTAAAATTAATTTGAAACTCAATTTTACTTTTGATCCTTGCTGAATAAAAGTATTTGCATATTACAGACACCAAAGTTATGAACTGTGTAACGACTTGTAGTTTTAAAAAAAGGGGGTTTAATGGCAGATACAGATATAAATGATAGCAAATATGTATACTAATTGCTGAAATGAAACTTATTTTGCACAATATACATACAAATTAATAGAAGGAACATTTACAATTTATTAAAACAAGCATAAACTAATGCTAATAATCTCAGTATAGCCAATTATGGGTTTAAATATCATTTTATCTATAACTATAAATGACTGAAAAATCTAAGAAATATTTTGATTTGATCTATAGTAGCTAGTTAACATTATTTACTAGCTTTTTAGTTTTTAAAAAAAATGACACATACATGTTTTGTGTATCAGAAAATAAGTCCAATTACAACTACAAGATTTTCAAGGGCAGATATGGAGGCAAACAACAAACAGTACATACATTAACTGCTATAATGAATCAAACACTTACTTTGCATAATATGGATAAAGTAATATTCTCAATATGGCCAAATATTAAACGATTAAACATGTTTTGTGGAAACTATGCCAGAAACCGAACCAACTAATCAAATTCTCTTTATATAATTAATCTAGTTTAATACATAGGAGCTGTTAGAGAGCATATAGTAAAAAAAGAAAAAAGCCTGTGTTGTTTGTTAGTAAGTCTATCAGAGCGTGCCCTTTTTGCGTTGCCAAGAGCAGGCGAGCTCCTGCCGCAAGGCCACTACTGCGATCATTTTTCAGAAGCTGACTTTGCCGTGATGTTCTGCTGTGAGTGCCTGTTAACATCACAGCTGAGAAATGTTAAGCAAAGAGGCGATTTGGCAAAATCTCAAGCTCTCGGCTCACAGTACCTGCAACGAATGCTAAAAGAACAAACAAACCAGCGATGATCTCTGAGACAAAACAGAACGAGGGATGTCTTCACCTGGAATCAAAGACACGAAGCCCCACCCACACACTTACCTTCGGCCATTTAGGGTTAAGGAGGCGGGCTTTGACTGCGTCGTCCAGGGCGGTCTGGTACTGACCCAGTTTGAGGTGGGCAGCCGAGCGGTTGCTGTAGAGGATGCAGTTCTGTGGGTCTGCACGCAGGGCCTCTCCGTACAGCTTCACGGCCGTCTGGAAGTCTCCCAGCTGGCAGGCCTCGTTGCTTTGCCGCACCTTCTCCATGAACTCTGCCTTGCTGAGGCCCGGGCCATCGGTGGCGGCGGCGTGCACAGCCCTGCCCAGCGCTCGCGGTCCAAACAGACCAAACTACCCAGGAAGAGACACATCAGAGAGAAGCATTAGTGTTACTAAGGCATTCAAAACAAGCTCTTTATTCAGCAAGATTGCATTCAATTAATGAGAAATGACAGTAAATGTTAAAAAAAGATTTTAAAATAATATTAAAGAATCTTGAAAATATGGCAATTTTGAAATACCGGTTTCAAAATTGATACTAAATCAGAAATGCTTCTCGAGCAGCAAATCAGCATATTAGAATGATTTCTGAAGGATCATGTGACACTGAAGAATGGAGTAATGATGCTGAAAATCCAGCTTTGCATCAGAGGAATAAATTACATTTTATTATACAGTCACATAGAAAAAATCTATTTTAAATATAAATAATATTTCAAAATACTAGTGTTTTTACTGTAGCTCTGAATCAAAAAAAAACTTTGCCGATTATATTTTTTTAAATAAATAAATAAATCTTACCAACCCCCTAAACTCCAAAAAAGTTTTTTGATGAATGATTAGAATAAATATCAATAAATATAAATATATATAAATAAACACACACAGTATATATTTAGAATATATATATATATATATATAAAATGCATAAGCAAAAAAATTCTTAAATATTTACATGCATGTGTTTGTATTTATATATACATAATAAATTATACAAAGTACACTCTCATTTATTATGTAAACAAATATTTTCTTTTGGATGCATTTTATCACGATTAATTGTTTGGCATCACTAATTAAAAATAGACACTTTATCACTTTTGAGCACATGAATGCATCCTAATGCACCATAATAAACACAATAATCTCTTTAATATCAATATAATAATAATAATAATAATAATAATAATAATAATAATAATACAGACAACAAACATTTGAACAGTTTGAGAATCACGACTTGTAGTTGAACAAAGGTTTATCAATGACACACACTGATGCAAATAATATCAAATAATATTTACATTTATTGTTAAAATGAATCAAACACTCATCTTACAATATGCATTATGTAGGTCACCTGTTATAGGTTATAGTTGTAACCGCACCTCATGATATAAAGCTAGTAATATCAGACTCGTTAAGTTTAATACTTAATGCTTGTAGTTTTATGAGAAGAAAAGCCTGTGAAAAACAGATTCAATGACATCACGCTCATTAACATATGATACCCACATTTACATATCAACACCTATTCAGTATTCAGCAACTTGACACACCCATGAATGGCATTAAGCCTTAGTTTCAGAGAAAGGCCGATGGATTGTTTTTGCTGACTGGCTGACATTAGAAGTGGGAAGAAACCAGAACATGACCCATTTAAATAGAAACAATGCTGACTCATGTTGAATTCAGCTCACCTCTATTCCTGCATTTGTTGTGTTTAACACATAGCAAAGCAGCTTTGCAGGGTTTTAGGATTATATTGGCAGGGGCAAGTACAAAGCCATCACAGAGGAAACCTTCTTAATCTCCTTGGAAGTATGAAGGAAACCCTTGAAAAAACACAAAGCTCAACACTACAGCCCTTCTGAAAGACTGCAAGAACAGGCCATGAAACTGAATATCACAACAACACACACTACTACTGAAGTACTGGAGGAACACAAATCACCCTCTAGAAGACCAAGGTTTTACCCAACACAATATGCTTAACAATTCAGTTGCCCCTGTTTTTGTAAAGCTTTTCCACACAATACATATTGTTCCAAAACGTTTTGTTCTGAGATGTTTATGTACATAAGGAAGAAACTTTAAGAGGAAATAATACTGTATTCAATGCATACATAAATGCACAAGCAGATAAGTTTTTTTGTTTGTTTGTGAGTCTCTTCTGCTCACCAAGGCTGCATTTATTTGATAAATGGGGAAAAAAAATGAGGGGAAAAAAAATATTCTAAAAATAAAATAAAAAAAAACTTTTTTTTTGTGAATACATTGTCAAATGTAATTGATTCCTGTGATCAAAGCTGCATTTTCAGCATTAGTCTTCAGTGTCACATGACCCTTCAGAAATCATTCTAATATCCTGATTTACTCTTCCTTATAACATTATAAATGTCAATTTCGATCAATTCAATGCTTCCTTGCTGAATAAAAGTATTATTTCATGTCAAATACAGTAATGTACATAATATTAACTCTAATATTGACTAATTGGTTCATAAACATGATGCTGATTATAATTATAAAGTATAAATCTATTGCATATGCAAATTTGTTATGCATGATATTTGTGTGATAAGCACAAAACCCCTGTTTTCTTTTTTTTAATGCACCTGTCAATTTGACATTTTGGGCTAGTTTTTTCAGACTAGTGGAAAGAAAACATCCTAAATACGCTGTTAAGTGTTTCTTTTATAGCAGTTTATCTATTTGTGTCAACAGATTTCAATTACAGTACATATTTTTAAAGGCCAAAGAGTTTTTTCTCCTACACTGAGCCATAAATCTTCACTTCAGTACCACTTACAAACACCAAACTTTACGTTTTTACTCCTGTCTATATCCTCAAGGTTTTTACAGAGGGATTTGTTCATATATGATTTGCTTGATTATATATATAAAAACAAAAATCCCCAAAACAACTGTGAAAATATATTGTTTTCTGTCTGTTCTAAGTATTATGGAGTGACAAAATGAAATGAAAACTTTTGACTCTAATGTGTCAAAAAAATTACACAAGAATTTTGAAACTGACTTCATCCAGTGTTTAGATTTTTGTTCTAGAAATGCATGCAAATTAGCGCAAATTTCATTAAATAATGCCTCACTTGCATATTTGAACCTAACATTTTAGAAAACTTGTAATACAAAATTTTTTTACAATTATCAAAAGGTAAGTAAAGCAATAACTATTAGTTTTGTTTTGTTTTTAATCCTATTCACCTGCAGTGTCTCACTGGGTTAAATAAAGCACACTTTAGTTTAATCAGACTATATTTATTCATGTTATATTAATTTATATTGATGATAGAACGGCAGTTATAGCGGAGATGGTGAAGTCTGCCTGAAGTGAGTGCAGCAAAATGTCTAATTCAAAGAACTGCAAAAGAAGAAATGGAAGAAAAATGGGTCAAAATTGCTAAAGCCATTTCTTTCAAAATAATATCATATATTCCAAAGCCACAACGCCGACTGCATCAGGCCGTGCTCATTGTTTTGGCTGTGAGGTCGATTCCTCGGGGAGACACACACCAGTGGCTCCTGCTGACTTCAGAGAATGCAGGAAATTTATGACTAGCCACCTAAGAGCTTCACATCTGGAGAATTCCCAAGAGCGACAGGGAAAAACAGGGAGGGGTTGGAGACGGAGAGAGAGAGAGAGAAAGTAAAACGGCAGGCGAAGAAAGCCACTCCAGCCTGTAATCTCACACACAGGCCACACCCCTCGTCCCTTCTGCAGGAATTCTGGGATAGCGCAGCGGGATAATTACTTCCAGAGAGGCCAAAAAGAAGAGCCGGAGCGCTAGAACGACAGCATGAGAGAAGGAGAGAAGCGAAAACGGGCAGGAAGAAGCACAGCGCATCAGTTGAAGGGCAACCGAGTGCAAAAAGAAGCACAGATATGCGAGAGAAGCTGAATTTTGGAGTGATTTACAACATCAAGAAGCAAAACCAGAGAGAAACAGAAAAGAAAAAGAGCGTATTCAGCTCCTCTGAGAGACTCTAAAGCAAGAAAACAAGGTCAGAATGAGAAGTTCTCAAACCTGATGAGCCGCCCACATCGACAGCATTTAAAGGCATCATTTACACGCCTATGTAATAAGCAGGCAAACACATTATGCCTCCTCCTAAAATACCTTCTTTTAGCCAAAATCTAAGGCAGTAATCTGTGCTTCCAAGACAATTTCAATCCCAGAATGCACTGCAGCAAGCGCTGTGAATCCGAAAATTAATCCAAGATGTAAACAGCGTTGGTGATTACAAATATATTTCATTCAGCGCCACTGGAATGTCATGATAAATTACTTAATATTCATCGCAGCATTGTGTGTGTAATGTTAGCTTAGCGACACATTAATGCAAAATTTTTATCAATTGCTAGTCGATTGCTTCATGCGAAGATTGCACTGAAAGAGATTTGGTGTAGAAACATTTTTCACTCGGAAATTGCTAGTAAAACATACCCCAATAATCTTTTGTTTTATTTCCAACTTTGAATAATCCGTTTTTTACAATGCAGTGGACAGTAAAATGAATAAAATAACCGTACAATAAAACATCAACACCAGAAATTGTAAAAAGAAAAAAATTATTAAAAAGAAAAAAAAAATGAAAGAAAGAAAAATACTTTATCCTCTGTTTTTCCCTACTTTACATTTTAATTATTTTAATATTTTATATTTACATTTTAATATTTTAGTTATTAGGTCAGTGTATATTTGTACATCATTATTAATCATTTTTACTATTTATTTATATTTATTATTTATTTATATTCATATTTGGGATTGTTGTGTTGGGGTGGGAATTAAAAAGTTAGAAGAAATGGTTTTGAAAGAGCTTTTAATCACACAAAAGAAATAAAACCATGAAATTATAAATACGTATAATAAATTAATAAATATAATAAATAAAAATATTTGTATAAATTGTAAAATAATTAATACAAATATACACACACATATATGCATGTGTATATACATATATATGCGCGTGTGTGTGTGTGTGTGTATGCATGCATGCATATATATATATTATATATTTATATATTATGTATATAATAGTAGGAAAGTCAAAAAAATAACAAAACATTTTCACACAATGACACCAGAATAAGCACAACATTAAGTCAATTACTGCTTCTATCATCCCTCTGACTGTGGTGTTGCACATTCAGTTCTGTGTTGTGGATGAACGTGTTCTATTGTTCTGAAGCTTCAGGAAAGTCTGACGAGATCTACATCCACCCCGTCCAGGGCCAGACACAGATAACAGCGTTAGCCGTATTTATGTTGGCTGCTGTCTATACGGGCAGATAATGAGAGCCTTGGTGGAGGTAATTCTGAACAGACAGATTCCCCGCGTCGGTGCAGAGATGGAGCCGGTGGTCATCTTCATCTTCAGCTGAGACAACAGAGCCAAGACCTTACAACAGATCCGCACGAGCACACCTAACATGAATGTGAATGCTAAGTGAAAGCTCTCTCCAGATATTACAGACTCATTAAAATAATCTATATCAAAACAGAACAATAAAGCAATAATTAACAATGATGTTCTGGGCTGGTTCTAATAATAAATAAACTAAATCTGACCTCTGTTTATGCATATCATAAACACAGGCACAACAGACAGCGAGGACAATGCTTTAAAGGCACTAACATAGTGTGTGTTTGTTATTAGTAACAGCACAGGGTCGGCCAAAGGACGGCAGATTATCCAAGCGTGGTGTGAAAATTGATTTGGGTAAAATTCATAAAGGTTGTTTTCCCCTCCTGATGTGTTCTTCCTGTCTGATCAGCGCTCACTTCAAACAGCTGAGCTGACGCTCAAACTAACAACAGCAGAGGCTAACATCAGCATGCAAACAAGGCCTTTTAACCTGTCTAGAGCCACACGTGTCATGACAATACACAAACTCAACAGGGAAACATTCTTCTGACCCTCAGAACTAACAGGGTGACTCTCAATAAACCTGTCTAGAACCAGTGCTGTTCGAACTTAACTAAAATGATTGTTTACATAAAATTTAAAAAAAATCTGTAATAAAATGGATATAATAATAATAATAATAGTGATGATAATATTAGAAGAAAATTTTAAACCTAAAAAGCCTAAACAAAAATTAGGAGGGTTGCCTTGAAATAAATAAATTTAAGTACTAAATTTACTAAAACTGAGAAAAAAAAAGACATTGCCTTGGCAAATTACAAAAATTTAAGTTAAAACTAAACCTAAATAGAAATATTTAGAAACTATAGAAATGACAAAAGCAATAAAATAACTAAAACTTAACATTGAAATTAAAACAAGAAAAAAAAGCTCATTTAAAATATTAATACTACACAAATAATGCAAAACAATGCTATTATAAACATTTGAGTCATTTAGCACCAATATCAAATGTAAGAAATTATACAAAATAACAAATAAAAACATAAAAAGATATATATATATATATATATATTTTAATATTAATATAAAAAGATGTGACCTGGGCATGATTTTGTGAGACTCAATAGTTTGACACAGCAAACAAAGTTGATCCCTGTGTCTCACAGCTTCCATGTCTGTCTGGCCGCTCGTGATCCCACCCTCCGTCTCAAGCAGGTCAGGGGCTGAGTCGCATTCCTGGGAAAATGAAAACAAGCCTCTCCTCTGGCAGGCATCAGGCGGCCGATGAAGAAGTTGATGCCCGCTTAGAAAGGTCCGCGGGGCGTCAGCTTGACTTTACACTATCTGTCTGTCCAACAGCTGTCTACAGCCTTCTCTGCCCAAAACATTTCCAAACATCTCACGAACATCTAAAGGCCGACCCCATAATGCTGCTTAGAAAGTACAGCTGCTCACCAGCGTATGCTGCGCTTTGTACAAAAAGCTTAACTAGCTTAGAGGAACAGTTCACCCAAAAATGAACATTTGCAGAAAATGTCCTCATCCTCAGGCCATCCAAAATGCCGATGAGTTTGTTTCATCATCAGATTTTGAGAAATCTAACATTACGTCACTCACTCACCAATGGATGCTCAGTGAATGGGTGCCGTCAGAATGACAGATAAAAACATCCACTCCAGTCAGTTAACATCTTGAGAAGCCAAAATCTGTGTGCTTTTGTAAAAAAATAATTCCATCATTACTATTTTTACTTTAAACCACTGCTTTTGGCTAAAATATACAGTCCTCTATCCATAATAACCATTTCTCCAGTCAGTGATATGGTCATCTTGTCTGAATCAGGAGAGAAATCTGCACAGATCAAGCACTGTTTACAAGCTCTAAACAATATATGTGGGTGGATTTTGATTTGGAGATGGACTTTTCCACTCGAGGGAGCGTTATTATGGATTATGGACTACACCAATTTAATGTTAAAAGGCATTAAAGATGGATTTGTTTCTTACAAACATTCAGTTTTTTACTTCATCAGACATTAACTGATGGACTGGAGTGGTGTGGATTATTGTGATTCTGACGGCACCCATTCACTGCATGAGACAAACTCATCTACATACTGGATCGTCTAAGGGTGAATACACTGACAGCACAATTTCATTTTGTGGGCAAACTATTTCTTCAACCAGCAAGATTTCCTAGTTTTTTTTCTATTTTCTATTACTAGTAAAGTTCACAAAAAGAATTGGCAAGTAACACATTAAATTAAACATAAAAATCTGAAGTAGCAAGGTGAAGGAAATAATACCTTTGTTTTGACATTTCCATATTTGATTTTACATCTTTGTTTATTTTTGTATGAAAAACTATTTCCTATTGCATTTGGGTTACATAACATCTAAGTCTTGAAGAAAAAAACTGTTAAAAACCAACTTGGGTTGAATTATAGTTCAGCTGGTGCATATTCTTCGCATGATATTTTTGCAATCAGGATGCATGTGTGCATTCAGCACTTCCTCACATTTATAATGCAAGAATGGATTTTTTTCTGGGAAGTGAAGTGATCGTATTTGACCGTAGGCATGGGAAAGTTTATCTTTTGAGATATGTCACCGTTGATGGTTTGTGACTCTGCCAAAAACACCAGGCTACACGGATGAGTCTGCTGTCCCTGAAACACCCCCTAAACTGATTCAGTTGGAAATTTTCTCTGCATTCTCTCCGTCTGGGTTCAAAGAAAACACAGGTGCACCCACTAACATCTGGTGAGTCTGAAAACACCACAAAACATGTCATGGTCTGCTGGGAACGACCACGGTGGAGGTCGCCTGGATAACGACGTGATGTTTGAGCTACATCCTACTCCCTACTGTAAGGTACAGTACAGATGCATGATATTGAGTGTCACTGATGGCTATTTCATTTACATAATTACATTTAAAGAAATAATCACATTATGAACTAAAACAAAATAGAAATGATAACTGAAAATATAAAAATAAATCTTGAAAAATGCTCGCAATATAAAACTGAAACTATAACTAAATTTAGTAAATACTTTAAACTTTTATTTAGTAAAGGAACTAAAGACTAAAACACTCAAGAACAAGAAAAAATCAAAACGATGCGATAAGAAATATATTTTGCTTAAAGTAAATAAGGCCTATTTTCAGCAACATTAATATCTGTTGCATTTTATATGTATATGTATATATATATATATATATATATATATATATACACAGTACTGTGCAAAAGTCTTAGGCCACTAGTATTTTCAGCAACAAAAACTGGTTTTGAGTGGGTTATTCCTATCTTTTGCAGTAGCGTGTCATTTGGAAATATCAGTTTACTTTTCCAAACATTATTTTTGTCATTAAACTCACTTAATTGTAATAATGCAGTGAGATTATTGCCAGTGCTCCACACAGAGATCTGATCTGATCATCATCCAGTCTGTCTGGAATCACATGAAGAAACAGAACAAACTGAGACAGACTCAATCCAGAAGAACTGTGGCAACGTCTCCAAGATGAAGAAAAAAACCTACCTGGAAAGTTACCTGAAAAGTGTCCCTCGGAACAGAAGCAGTTTTACCAAAAGCTGTAATACCAAATATTTATTTGATTTAGTTAATAGATCAATTAAATCTATTCATGGCAATTATTTTTGAAAGCATCCAGCATTTTTACACGAGTGTCTAAAACTTTACTGTAGGGGCAGTCGTGGGCTAACGGATAGAGCGTTGGACCTGTAACCAGAAGGTTGGGGTTCTAGACCCATGTTCTTCTGGATTTAGTCTGTCTCAGTTTGTTCTTTCACTTCACTTTAAAAGTGCTGTCAAAGGATTAATCGAATTCAAAATAAAAGCTTTTGTTTATGTGTGTTTTGTGTGTATATTTATTAAGTGCATATAAATAAGCACACATGCATGCATTTATTTAAGAACAATACGTTTATATATTAAACATATTTCTATATGATAAATAGTAAATCTATTCATGTAAATACAGCACATATTTTGAAAATATTTACCTGTATGTGTATTTATATATACACACGTCAAATATACGCAATACACACATATTGTATGTAAAGAAAAACTTTTATTTTGAATGCCATTAATCGTTTGACAGTTTTAATTGTTATTTTATGTTAAAATTAGACTTTCTTTTTTTGGGGGGAAATGATGATGAAATGATGAGCTCTCAAAATCAACATATAATAAATAACCAGTGAAGACAAAATAACAAGCAGAAGCAGCACAAATAAAGTCGCCAAAAACATCAAATCAATAATCCTTTAACACCAACTGCATCATTTACACAAACTCCATTTGGATCACACCGCAATGCATCCTGGGAGCTCAGAAACCATTAATAAATCAGCCTATTTTTAAATAGATATGAAATTGTTTGCAAAACTCATTTGAGACAACATTCAGCAGAATATTGCTGGTCTGGCAGGTGTCTTTCGCAAATATCCAGGTCTCTGTGACTCAAAAAAGCCTGTCAGAGATAACTTCTTTTTACTTTCTTACACTAATTTGACATTTATGTGACACTTTAATCCAAAACAACTAACAGGTACCTGTGCATTGACCTAAGCTGAAGTATTTTCATGTACGGATCAACTCATGCAAGGTTTGGACCTACAACCTTTGGGTGACCAGCCCAGATATTATAGTCTACGCTTCACAGCTTTTCATAAAGTGCATGTTGCCTGTCATGAATATTGACTAACTGTAACTTTACATTTCCTCTCGTAATCTGAGATGTCAGGATCATCATTATGAAAGTGTTAAATCCAGAAATCATTGCAGTCTAGTATCAGCTTAGCTCAAAAACACACTTGATAATAAGTCCATTAAGCATTTCATGCCAATACACACTCTATAAGTTTATTAGCAGCAGCAATGACACGTTACTCAATAACAATGTAGACTTGCACAACAACCCTCTAGATCTAAAACCAGAGTAGTGAAAATTAAACAATGAAAGCCTGTCAAAGTTTTTGTACTGTAACGTTACTCTGGACACCGCCGACAGGAAAGCCAGCTTTAATGAAAACACACCGCAATAATAAATCCAGTTTCTCATTGTTCCTCAACACAGCCAAGCCTCGCATTTCACACTAGTTGTGCGTTTATTTACCTTTTCGCGTCTTGTTCCTTGTTTCTCCATCCTGTCCTACTTTAGTATCCAACTGTTTCAAACTTTCATCCCATGATACTTCACACGCTCCGAATCCATGAGAAAAAAAAGCCTCGTTTCTCGGACTAAACCTTCTTCAGATTCAGATCTCGTGTTGATGCATAAATGAACTCATGCACGGTGCTTGTAGAAACTCTCAGCAGCTCTTCAGCTCTTCAGAAAACAGTTATTCCAGAGGAAAGTTCGCCATGTTTTTCTTCTCTCTCTCCTCCCGGTAGAGGCGGTTCAGATGCTTTCAGTAGTTCAGGGCTTCAGTTACTATTTATGACATCAGACGGGAGTTAAGTTACCTACTGCGACTAGTTACTAGGCTTGGATCACTAGTGTAGCGCGCTGGGGCATCTTTCTGAACTTTTGGTAAGAAATCATTATGTGCCTAAATATCGTCAAACTATAACGATGTAAAACTGACTATTAATTGACAGCTATAATAAAAATGTTACTGTTGTTATTATAAGTATTATAAGTAATTATCATATGTTAATGAATAATATAATACTAATCATTATCATATTATTATTATTATTATTAGCCTATTATTTAAATAAATAATAATAATAAATAAATAATATAGTGCTGTCAAACGATTAATCGCGATTAATCGCATCCGAAATAAAAGTTTTTCTTTACATAATATATTTGTATGCACTGTGTATATTTATTAAGTATATATAAATACAAACACATGCATGTATATATTTAATGAAAATATGTTATGTTTATA
>JAUCMR010000088.1:420839-433690 GCA_032357425.1 Enteromius argenteus
TTTTTAATCTAATAAATGCAGCCTTGATGAGCATAAGAAACATCTTTAAAAACCATTAAATATCTTACTGACCCCAAGTTTTTGAACGGTAGTGTATACATACAAAAATTAATAAAATGTTATTTCAGCAGCTTGCCTAGGAAACATATTATTTTTTTTCAGTTTAAAAAAAAATAGCAAAATAAATAAAAACTAATACATAAAATGTAATAAGAAAAGAAAACAGTAACCACAAAAAATAATTTCATAAATACTACAGACATTAAACCTAATAAAAATAAAGTAAATCAATAATATCTAAAATAAAATAACTGCCTCAATATTGCCAAACTTGATACAACATGTCTAAAGGCAATTTGAGACTTAATCTGCAGAAATAAATAAATGACTTATATTTGTTACAAAGCTTCATTTGACTTCAGAAGACTTGGACTTTAGCACACATGGTCTGCTTTAATGGTGCTTTTTGGAGCTTGAAATTCATGGTCACAGTGACCTCAAACAAACAAGCTCAAAAAATCTTCTCTTTGTGTGGAAAGAACAGTGAAATGATGACAATTTTAGGTTTAGGCTGAATTATCATTGCTCTAAAACAACATTCATATGCCTCAACGCATCTCACCTCTTTGTGCTCACTGCAGATTTTGCACAGCCATATTGGACTGGAACGACTGGCGCTTTGAACGCCACACTTAGTGCACATGTTCTGTGGGGGTGAAACACAAACAGGCCTCAGGAGGCTGCGCAGGTGTAAACGCACTCAGATGGCATTAAGTTCCATCACTGCTGAAAACAGCCCACACTAAACATCCCCTCCGGGATTAATAAACAATCTATTGATCTTTGTGTCAGGCGTCACAAAAGACAAGCACATGCATTCAGTGTCATTATTTTTGATTGTGCAGACTGACTCTTTAATGCGCACATGGCTCAGTAATGGGCAGGGCATAATAAAGAAAAGTGCATATCGCTCATTCATTTCTGCTTGGTTATTTTTGGACAATCGTTATTGGAATGCAAGCTCGCCGTGCATTAGATAATTGCACGAGGTTGAAGGCTTGGTGAATGCATGTCTACCTTTTTGCACTCGGCACAAACGACTGAGCTGACGCCTGCCAGGCCGAACTGCTGGCCGCAGAGTAAACAACGCGAGTCGCCGTCACCGCAGGCCGTCCGCTTCATGCTGTCCAGGCGATTTACCAGACGTCTGCGGGACCAAAAACGACAAAGTATAACGTCAGCACACTTCCGCCCCTCCTCTAAGTGGTTATTGTAATGTATTGATGTAAAGAACTGTGAGTTAAGATGTTTTGCAAGCAAAGTGCTGAGAAAGAGAGAGAGAATGAGAAAGAAGGCAGTTCTTGTCTAGTTAGCACTATTAATTTCTTGCAGTACATTCCTCTTTGCTTGTAAAAAAAGCTTTAGCACACCCGTCTTCTCAATCACTTGGACAGATGTGCTTGGGCCGAATTGCTCTGCGGAATGAGAGGAAATTGTGAACCGATGCTTTTGGGGTCTCAGGTGTTGGTCAGTATTGCCTTTGCTACAAAAGCTACTGAGTTCAGTCCCGTGTGCGATGATGTGACAGCAGATAATTTGTATAAAAACCTGTTTGGTCACCCAGTGGAAGGGAAAAGCCATTATTTTTCTTCTAGTTTCAAGTCACATTCTTGTATACAATACAGATTTTTAAAAGTAGTTTCAAAGCAGCTTCACATGAATAAACAGGGAACTGATGGTATTCACGTTATAGAATTCAGCATTTATGAAATGAAGTCAATTTTAGCTGTAAAGCAGCTCTACAGAAGTCATTATTCAACTCAATGTTTAATCAATTCAGTTCAATAACTGAAATGTTGCAATTCATTATTCAGCTCAGGTTAGTTTAAATTTTGTTCTCATCCAATTGCGTCAGTGTATTATTAATGAATATGAATTGTTCTCCATCTTATGGTATCAACTTTCTAGATGTTTCTCCTAGAATTCCAGCAAAAATGGACACAAATAACGCAAATGTTGACATACAGTAGGAGTATGGGGCTAAAAATAAATCATGTGGACAACATAAAACAAACCAAACAAGCAAGTAGCTTCAGGCTTCAGACATTCGGTCTCTGTTTGATAGAATTAATCTTTAAATTTGGGACAATTTATCTTGGACTAAGGACTATTTCATTGCACAGACATTTAACAGGATAGTTCACTTTCATTAATTACTCACCCTCATGTCGTTCTAAACCTGTAAGACCTTTGTTCATCTTGGGAACACAAATAAAGATATGTTTGATGAATTACAAGAGCTCTCTGACCCTCCCATAGACAACGAGGTCAAGATCAAAGTGTAGACAACATAACTGTAGACATACATTGTTGTTTAATATGTAATACTCTCCAAAACGTAACTGTAGGGTGATGCGGACGAGATGAATTGTTGAATAGTCGTAATTTTTGTTTTCTTTGTGCACAAAAAGTATTCTCATAGTGTCTTAAATCCTGATGGATTATTTTAACAATATTCCTGCTACGTTCATCAAAACTATCTTCTGTTCCAAAGATGAATGAAGGTCTTCTAGGTTTGGAATGACATGAGTTTGCAAATTAATGACAGAATTTTTGTTTTTGGATGAACTATATGCAGTTCTCTATTATGATTTCCTTTATCAAAAGTATCAACTTCATCTTTTTTTTCTCAACTTGTTTTCCGTTTACACAACAAAAAGTTGAGAAAACTCAAAAATCTCCTACAAAAACAAGTTGAGAAAACTCAAAAGTCTGCTGAAGCTGGTCGGCTTCTCAAATTTACATTTTTTACAGTGCAATTGATCTCCAGGTAATCTTACTGCTATCTACAACAGACAATTGAGACTATAAAGACATCTGATTTATAATTTTTCTTTCCTATTGGCAGAGACAAATTGCATAAACATGGCTCTTGTGGCTTTTTTATCTAGAGATCTAATGGAGGTCTCCATAGTTTTTTTTACTTTACCTAAAAAAGTTGTCGCAGTTATAAAACACAAAAATAGACACGAATAATCAATAATTAGCATACAGTAGGAGAATAAAGCTACAAAATGTATATAAGGATAGATATTTGATCTGAGAAGAATCTGACGAGAAATGTTCACACTGAGATCTCAGACTTTTGGCAATCTTGGCAAATCTGAGCCCAGTTTGAGACATTAGAGCAGGGGTGGGGAACGTCGGTCCTGGAGAGCCGCAGCCCTGCGGAGTTTTGCTTCAACCCTAATTAAAGCTCACCTGTCTGTAGCTTCCAAGTAACCGTTCAGACCTTGATTAGCTCGTTCGGGTGTGTTTGATTAGGGTTGAAGCAAAACTCTGCAGGGCTGCGGCTCTCCAGGACCGATGTTCCCCACCCCTGCATTAGAGTAAGGACAAACTAAACTGATGCCAAAGAACTAGCGCTAAGGAAAGCTGACTGTAGATTCACCTCGCATTGCTTCACATCGCCTGCATCGGGGCAAAAACAAAAGTTGGACTAAAACACATCAGACAGACTATACCTGACGGCCAACTAGTGTGTGTGCTGTGCACTTACGTAAAAAACCTAGCTCTCCATTCCAGCAGGTGGCAGTAGACTGTATTCAGCATTCAAACAGGGAAAGCGGAAGAGCTAGAACTGTGTGGATAATGGAAATATAAAGCAGCAGTGCTTATTACTGATGGATTCCTGTAGCAAATGGCACTGGCATTGTCAGCTCTTGATTGTGGTCTTGTGGATAAAGAAAGAAAGAAACATATAGAATGACAGTTTCTGTCCATTCCTGTTTTACTCCGTCTTTGGTTCTTTTTTTTCTCATGCGCTCATTTGGAGTCAATTGGAGTTCTCTTGCGGGCTCCAGCAGTGGCCAATGATTTCAAGGTCAAAATGCAGTTTTAATGCAGCTTCAAAGGGCTCTACACAATCCCAGCCGAGGAATGAAAGTCTTATCTAGTGAAACGATTGGTCATTTTCAGGAAAAAAAAAAATGTATCCAGTTTTTAAACCACAAATGCTTGGGTTGCTCAAGCTCTGCAATGCACATCTTCACACATTACGTAATCATGTTGGAAACGTCACACATGGTTAGTTCTCCGTCTTTGTACTTCATTTAAAACTCCATTTCCTCCTCCAACTTTAAAATCATCCAGCATTGTTGTTTTACCTTTTTTATCCGCGTTTGCTTTATAAACACTAGGTTGGTACTTCTGCCTGCATCGTGCATGACCTTCCCAACATCACCTAATAAAGACCCCCAAGCGCATCGAAGAGCTAGAGCTAACTGAGCATTTGCTGTTAAAAAGTATATAAATATAATTTTTTGTTTCGTTTCACTAGATAAGACTCTTATTCCTCGGCTGGGATCATGTAGAGACCTTTGAAGATGCATTTTTGACCACTGGACACCATCGAAGTCCACTATATGGAGAATGTTTTCCTCAAAAAACTTAATTCCTTTGCGACTGAAGAAAGAAAGACATGAACATCTTGGATGACATGGAGGTGAGTAAATCATCAGGAAATTTTTATTCTGGAAGTGTCTGAAGTTGAGCAGAATAAGCACATTGTTGTCTTCTGTAGAGCTGCTATTTAGCTGAACTGAATTTGTTTCACAATGGATGGATTTTGCAACACTGACACCGTTATTGAACTGAACTGCATCAACAATAAATGGACACTATCTTTTTAGAGCTACTTTAGCCTAATGCAGAATTATCATTTCTCATATTTAAAGAACTTTGCATTATCGATTCGGTTATTTTTCCTGTTTATTACTATGAATCTGCATTGTAAAAAGTACAACAGAAATAATAAAGGTGACTTGGCTTTGGGAGCAATACAAAAACACTACTTCAAGTCAACGTCTCACCCGATCCTCTCTTGCTCCATGGTCTCCATCATCTTGGCTCTCGCCAGCACGCTGTTGATAATTTCCTTCTCCTCATCCGTCAGCTCCTCGATTCCAGTGGCGGACTCCATCTGCCTGCCGTACATCTCGCAGCCCGTCCTAAAGCACACAAGCACAATAGTCAATTACGCCCAGTGCGCAGCCAAACGCTTAAATATACCACCAAAAACTCCCAGCGGCCCCATCTGTCTGTATTATTACCCAATCACAATCAACCAACAGAGGGGATTTTAGAGGAACGCCGTGCGGCACAGACGGACACGCATCGGTCAGGAAATAATTTTCAAAGGTAGAGCAATTACAACAGCTGTTTTGCGCTTTATCTCCAGTGAAAGTGAAATCTGCTCGGTGCCTTTTGACATTACAGCATGTCATATCATTAATGAGTCAATGCATCGCTCTTTCCGGCGTGTTGGGCAAATTCTATTCCGTCCCCACAGAGACGCTCGAACCGCTGATTGAAAATGTCGAGGTGACGGAGGACATGACTGATTGCCATCTGGGGCTGAAAAGAAGAGGAGGAGGACACGAAGACCGAGTAAAAGGGGAAATAGAGGGAGAGTGATGATCAGAAATTACATCACACTCTCACCAGCGCTGTCACTATTCATCTCATCAGCCGTTTCCATAGAAAGCGCGTCTATCACATATGAACACGTGTCTCTAAGGGGCTGCCGGATCTTCAAAGGCTCCACTGAAATGTGCATCAAAAATCAAATATGTCTGCATTAGCTACTTGAAAACCTGGCTTGGATTTATAAGTAAATGCTGACGCCGACAGAAACGTCAGCCTTGCACTTAAATGTAAATGCTTGCAACTCTGAACTAAGCCATTTACAAATAACATCCAATGCAGACAGAGATACGCATTTATGGAACGATAAAGGAAGGCATTTTGCTCCACAGCTTAACCAGTATTTACTGTCATTGTGCAGGTAAATTTAAGCCTTTGAAAGACCAAGCAAACACAATTTAAGGAATAAATAGAAGGGGACACAAAGAAACTCATGAAAATGAAGTGAGTTTATGATTAAAACATAAACATCTGCCAGAAAAAAGTGCCTTTTCGAAAGGGAAAATGTTTTCATACCCCACATTCTAAGCATAAACACTCATTTTGTTACATTTCTAAGACTTCCTTCCCTTCTCAAGTTAACCTATCTTGATTTAAAGATGTTTAGATGTTTGTATTGGAAAACAAGACAAAAATACTGAGGAAGAAAAGCATGCCTTAAGGCCATTTCTTTATGAATTTAAGACCATCATCTCTGATTTAAGACCTTTTTATGACCCTCACAAACCCTTTGTCAGAGACTGCAATAGATCAACAGCTGGTCCATGTTTTTCTGGTAGAGTCAGTTATCAGGGGCAGTGCATCAATGTGTCCTAAATGTCATTTTCTATGCTGGGACATTCAGGACATTGATTGCATTACTGTATTAATGGCTGAAGCAAATTCAATGTCAATGAGCCTTGAAATCCAAACAGTCTCATAAAAGCAAGCACATCTGCGGTAAATACTCTAAATCTTCTTACAGGAAATTATAGAGTCTATTTGGAAAATGTTCTTGAGATCAAAACTGTTCTTCACACTTAAAAAATGGTTATTTTAAGAATTTTTCAAAGAAAGGTTAGCGGGAAAATGTTTACATTTTTAAAAAATTCTTTACACAGAGAAAAAAAAAAAATTAACTGAAAGGTTCTTTAGGGAACCAAAAATGTTCAATGCCAATAAAGAACCTTTAATTTAATAATTTAAAGAACCTTTTGTCCAATGCAAAGGTTTTACGCATGGTAAATGCTCTTAATGGAACCATCAATGCCAATAAAGAACCCTTTATTTTTAGGAGTGTCACATAATAAGAGGGTTTATTGAAGAGCCTGCTAAAGAAACGCTTTCTAAAAAGGTTCCATGGATGCTAAAGGTTCTTCAGTGTCAATAAAGAACCTGTGCAGCATAAGAAGAGGCTTCACTGCAAAGAACCACTGAAGAATTACAAGCCAACAGCGCTTCATTAGCAAATATTAAAACCTAAATGCCACATCATTGCGCTCTGGATCCAGATGAGGCGTTTGGCACACGATACCGAGTCGGTTTGATCAGCGATGTCAGCACGTCTGGATTTGGCAAATGCCGCTTCTTCTCCACACCTTTCAGAGGTTGCCAGCATCCCTGCCCACATCCACAATCTACAACCTCAGCTGTTCCAGCACGGCTGATATTATTACCTATAATACACTCTAGTGAGCTCTTGTGCTGTGATTTATATACGCCTTGGGGCTTGTAGACCCCCAAGCACCAGCCGCCTCTAGCAAAAGCACCTGCTCTCTCCTCCACCCCTGCTCTATTTGTTCACAAACCAGCCACAGCCTTCAGGAATACAGTATTTAAATACATCAGGTAGGTAATCTCTCTTCAAGCAGAATGCAGGTTAATGAGATGTGGGATAACGGGATGCTTGGATTAATTGGGGCTGTTATTTATCGAGTGGGTGGTAAGCAGAGAGATGTGCTGCTGTAAACTCATTAAAGCATGGTCTTTACACAAACACGTCAGTGTTATCATATCAAAGACGAATTAGTGGACCAAACAAAGTTTTACACATAGTTTGAGTAGATGCTTAATCACGTAAAGTGCTGTTGTTTGCATCTTTTTGTAATTTGGACACCTTGTGTGTATATTTGCAAACCCTGATCCTGTTCTAAATTATTAGCTCTCCCTCAAATGCTCATTATTTGCCCACCCTTATGCTGCTCCAGAGTTGCTCCTGAACAAATGTATTGTTCCTGTAAAATAGGATTCCCCACTCTTTTTTCTCAGCCAAAACCATTAAACATAAAATATTTACAAGGGAGTGCCCACTCAGCTTAAGTACATATATTTCAGTATTTTAACGACACATTTGCACGTTCATTTCTCTGACAGCTAATAATATTAAATTAAATATTGGTAACGCTTTACAATAAGGTGTCATGGTTTAATGTATTAACTTTCAGTTTTTATTAATCTTTTTTAATGTTAGTTAATGAAAATACAGTTATTCATTGTTTATTCATGTTAGTTCACAGTGCATTAACTATTAACAAACACAACTTGTGATTTTAATAACGCATTAGTAAATGCTGAAATTAACATTTACTAAGATTAATAAATGCTGCAGAAGTATTGTTCATTATTAGTTCATGTATACTAGTGTTGTTAACTAATGAACCTTACTGTAAAATGTTACCAAATTATTATAATTAATTATAATGCTATTATTAGAAATGGTTTACCTTACTTTTTTTTAATTAAAAATAAAGACAGAAACATATTACTGTTATAAATTACAGTTACTATTGCAAATTATTAAAAATTAAAAAAAAAAAAAAAAAAATATATATATATATATATATATATATATATGCAGTATATGTGTCTTTATATATACATAATAAAATACACAGCACACGCATATATAATTATGTAATAATTAAAGCATGTGTAGGTGCATCCAAAATATTGTTTGGAAGTCTAGGTCCAAATGCAAACAACATTTAAAAAAAAAAAAGGAGAGAGAGATGTATTATTGTGTGATATATTTTGTAAAGCCTGCTGTGTTCTCCTGTAGGTATGAAGTAGAAGGTTGTGAAGTGATCTGGGCTGTAAAGGATAAAGCCATAGGAAACACATTCTTTGATGCAGGAGCTGCTCAGTTTCTCATTCCCTCACTGGAGGCTGACAAAAAAGAAAGATCTTTGCCCTGCAAGAGAGCACGCTACACTACTGATAAGACTGGAGGTAAGAATTCAGCTTACATACTCGTTTACACACACACACACACACACACTCTGCTGCCCTCTTCTGGCAATTTCTCATTGTAAATTATAAATACAGTTTTACTTAAATTGTCATAATATGTAATATGTACACTACCAGTGGATAGTAATAGTAATAACATTTACATAGTTCTATTTTCTACATTGTTGAATAATAGCAAAGTCTTACAAACCACAATATTCTGTTTCATTACTAGCTGATAAAAAAAAACATCGATTCTGCCAAGTGTGTCATATGTGTATGTTTCATAGCGGGCCACAGCGGGGCTTCTGGGGAGCTTGGCAGTGCCTTGGGCCCAGATTGGCATGAGGGGATTGAACTAAGAGGAACAGTGCAGGTTTGTATCCAGCATGTTCACAGTTGTACATTAGTCACCATAAATGGTGGAATTGTCACTTTTCACTTATTCTGATTGTTTTCCTTTATTTCGCAGAATTCCAGTGGAGTTCATATAGAATATGAGTGTGAGGTTGACGAGATCTACACCCAGCAAGAGTTTGTGCAGTCTAAACTCAACACACAGAAATCCGAATTAGGTATAATAATAATAATATTTTGAATAATGAATCTGCAGTGTTTTACAGCTGAAGTAAAATAACTTTTTTTCTTTTTTTAGGGTTGTGGCCAGCTTATGTTCAGTTAACCAATGGGAAGATTTATGGCTGTGATCTCGTTGTCAGCGCAACAGGCGTTGTCCCAAACACTGATCCTTTTCTCAGTAGAAACAATGTAAAAAATCCTATGCATTTGAATTGACCCATTTATTTTACTTTTTTTTTTTTTTTTTTTTTTCATTAATTCATTCATTAAAAGTTTATTTGCACATATAACTCTGTTTTCAAAAAACATGTTTTTTCGTTTTATAATGTTATCAAGTTTTTATTGTGTAAGCTGTTTTTTAGTTATTTTTTAACTTAGTCAAAATAACCCAACTGCATTTGGTTGATATTAATTGGAATGCACAATGAAAAAACAATTGCTAAAACATCTGTTTTTGCAAATTAATTTTATATGTTCAATAGTTCAATTCAATTCAATTCAATTTTATTTGTATAGCGCTTTTCATGATACCTATAGTTCTTTTTTCATAATTTCTTTTTTTTTATTTTAGCTCTTGGTGTTTTTTTTTTATTAATATTATTTTTTGTGGTATAGAATTTTATTTATTGATTTATCAGTATTGTCAGTGCATGACTATAAAGTAAAAAAAAAATATTATTTATGCGTGTTTTCTTGATTTGTCAGGTACATTTAGGTAAAATGAGCTACTTTTATCAATAAAATGAACAGCAAGTGGCCCAATATTGCCATAATTCAAGGCTTTTTTCATTTTATGTGTCCCATTTCAGTTTGAATTGGCAGGGGATCATGGTCTGAAAGTGGACGATCATATGCGGACATCTGAGCAGGATGTGTATGCGGCTGGAGATGTGTGTGCTGCAGGCTGGGAGCCCAGCACTCTCTGGCAACAGGTACAGCTGCATCTCTGTTACTGTATTAATGTACAAATGATGTAGTGACATTCTGAAACTTCTTTCCTGTTATGTGTAAGATGCGACTCTGGACTCAGGCGCGTCAGATGGGCTGGTACGCGGCACGTTGCATGGCTGCAGATGTACTGGAGGAGCCTATAGAGCTGGACTTCTGCTTTGAGCTCTTCTCACACATCACCAAATTCTTCAACTACAAGGTGAGTCCTTTCTTTTAAAAAATACTTATTGATACCTCTTTTTCTGAAGAAATTTGAGATATTTGTTTTATTCTCTTAATGTTAGAGAATTTAGAAGTTAAAAATTGGCTTTCCGTTCATGTCACAATTGGAATGGCTGGACTGCAATTCAAAGTATTTTACACAATGGAAGCATTATGAAAATAATATATGAGATGCACACTCATCAGGAGTGAAAGGGGTGACAAAGATGTGCGGCTTAAAAAAGGACATTCAATTGTCTCTGACCACATTCATACTATAATCCATACAACAATACCTTCATGCAATTGTGTTGCATTTATTAAGTATATGTAAATATATGTAAATATGTTATATAAACCAAAACGTTTATTTTCACAAGTAGTTGTTTGACAATAAAATTGTCTATTGTTTTTGTACCACATATGCAGTACGATAGTATGTTTATGGTTCATTTGTGTTTTTGTTTGTTTTGTTTCCTTTTTATTGGAAAATAATAAGCCTAATCACTAATTTTATTAATGTTCAAAACAAGGAATTGAAGAATAGTTGTTTACACATTTAATAATACATTTTACAACCATTTCATTTCTGTTTTGACTACTTTTCTTTTAGGTGGTTTTGCTAGGGAAGTTTAATGCTCAGGGTTTGGGTCAAGACCATGAGCTTCTTGTGCGCTGTACAAAAGGCCAGGAGTATGTGAAGGTGGTCTTGACAGGGGGCCGAATGGTGGGAGCGGTTCTTATCGGAGAGACGGACTTGGAGGAAACTTTTGAGAACCTCATTCTCAACCAAATGGACTTATCCCGATATGGCGAGGAGCTTCTGAATCCTAATATTGATATTGAAGACTACTTTGACTGAATCGTTCTGGTTAGTCCATGACAAAGAGATGATTAATTTATTTTAAAGCTGCACCATGTAATTTATTTTCTATGAAATAGAAGTTCATTGTAAAATAATCATTGTTTTCAAACACTCCCCACCAGTCTTAAACCGGACTTGCTCAGCAACAGGAAGTCCTACCTTAATCTGTTGCCTTTGGTTGAGGCAATACAATATTGCTGTCTAGCTGTCTGCAAGGAGCAGACCAAAATGTGTAATTATTCACAAAAAATATTTCTGTAAAACATTGTGTCCAGGGGCCTGTTTCATAAAAACAAGTTTAACAAATAAGCCAGGTCTATTTCAGTTAGTCTGACTTATTGACAGCTGTTCTTGTTAAAAATAAGTCAGACTAACTGAATAAAAATAAGCCTGGCTTATTTGGAAAGCTCGTTAACGAAACAGGCCCCAGATAATAGTGTTGATCTTGAGAATCTGATCAATCTGATTCATGAGCAAACAGTTCTGATTAGTTTTATGATTGACTGATTTATTGAAAATATGTCATTCAAATCAATGGTTTATTCACAGCTGCATCTCCCATGAATGTGCCCCAGACAGCAGATGTCAAGATTTTCACTAAATAATGACTTAGACTTAGGCTCTTCGTTTCAGTCACGTTTTTGCAGTTTTTTTAATCGCACAAAGCTACAGGAACCCTAAAGGACTACTTTTATGTCCTTTTTGAAGCTCGAAAGCTTCAGTTTTAGTTCTTTGCATCAAAAATAGTGACTAGTACTTTTTTTCAAAATTTCTAATTTTGTGCTCCAATTCATATGGATTTGAAACGATGAAGCTGAACTTTCATTTTTGGGTGAACTATGAGCTATTAGAAGTAACCAATGGATAACGCACTTTGAGAAACCAAGTAAGAAAAACTAACTACTTGAGTTGCCAAGAAAAAAATATATTTAATGATTATTTAGTTAGAAGTGCCCCGTTTTAACATCACGAGTCCATGAAATCACGAGCTACACGAAAGTATTGTGTTTAGTTTCAGAATGGCACTTTTCAGTTTTTTGAGATACATATCTGTTGAGCTCCAATTCCTGTTACGATTTTTTTTGTGAGAAATTCTGTGAAATCCTTTTTGGAATGATTCTTGGCCAAGAGCAGAAGATAAATCATAACTTCAAGCGATCTTCAGATAGTGTTTACTGTATCTGGGTGGAAATAAATGTCAAATTCCTACAGTATAACATTAAATGACTTTGTCGTCTAAAATGCATTTATTCCCAACCTTCTGCAATTATATTTTCTCAAAGAGGTCTTAGTTCTGATTTTGTTTTTGATGGCATCTCAGAGCTCTCTGACCCTCCATTGACAGCAAGGATAATACCACAATGAACGCACAGAAACGTAGCAAGGACATTGGTAAAATAGTCCGTGTGAGAGCAGTGTTTTGCACCACTCCAAACTTACTGATTCTCCATATCGAAAGCAGATATTTCTACATTAGTGTAGTAGTAGATATGTTCCCAAAGCCTTCAAACTGGCTGTTATTAAGCCTCTCGTTAAAAAACCGCAACTTGACCCCAAAGATTTA
>JAUCMR010000088.1:433790-458454 GCA_032357425.1 Enteromius argenteus
AAAATATATTCACACAGAAAACAGTTATTTTAAATTGAAATAATATTTCACAATATTACAGTTTTTTCTGGATTTTTTATCTAATAAACGCTGCCTTGATGAGCAGAAGAAACATCTTTAAAAACCATAGGTGGAATGGTGTTTGTACTGTACAGACTGTATGTGATATTGTCCTACACTGACCCTACACCTAAACCTAGCCCTTTTGCAATGCTAACATACAAAAGCACTAAAACAGCATTTCTTATTTTCATTTACTTTAAATTGAAGTTCTAAAAAAAACAAAAAAATATATAGTTAAAAATTAATTAAATCTGTATACAGTATTATTTAAAAATATCTATAAAAATAAAAACATCTTCAAAATATTAAACTATGTATTATATGAAAAACACTAAAATAATGCTGCTCTTTTTAACACATCACAGGCTGGCATGATTCTTTCTTGTAGTGCGCGCTTGGCATTAAGCTCCAGAGACGTTAAGCCGTGTTACTCATATGGGAGATGAGGATTCATATCCAACTTGAATTTCCATCATCTTCTCCAAATCACTTCTCATTTGACATCTCTTAGCTTTCATTAAAATGGCCAAAAAACTTATTTACAAAGTGTACATTGATTCTTCTGCGAACATATCCAGTAAATCAGGTGTTAGGATGCTTTCATAATAGGAAAGCAAAAGTGCACTCAGCAAGAGGCTCCGGAACACAGCAATGCCAGGTTTGCCTCACCGCGCTGCCAAGAGAAAAACCCATGTCACTTGGAATTCATCAGCAGAAGCATCACTAGCCCACGGAAACACTCCATTGACGTGAAGCAATGCAATGTGCTCCTCGAAGGGGTTTGTGTGAGTGTGTGTCTGTGTGTGTCCACTGCAAACAGCCCAACGACCTGGAAAAACGGTTTCCGAAAAAGCCCAAAAAAACAAGAAACAGAGGTGATAAGACTGATCTAAATTTAGGAGGACAAAAAAGGAAGGTTATGTCAATTATCTCAATGCATATTGTGCATACACTCCACTTAACCCTATAAAGCCTTGTATGCTAATTTCTAATGCCTTTAATGTAAGCAAAACTTTGCTGAACAAAACTTCTGTAGCCTAGTAGATAGTTCACTTCTTTTTGTAAAAACATTGAGCTTGCTCTTTGTTTGGGGGCGCTGATTTTTATATATTGTTAGTAATATTCCAAGATGAACACTTTTCTTTGGGTTACGTGATTATTCATAAATCATTGTTTTTTTTAAGTTCATGTTCAAATGCTAGTCTCAAATATAATTATCAGGCTTTTAAATAAGGTTTATTTGTTCATCTCTCAATAATCATTATATTGCATTGCATTACATGTTTTGATCATTAAAAAAGCATTTAAATATAATCTTACTGAGACATATTACTAGGAGATATAGAGTGACAACTGATGTTTATATCATTTTATGTAAGCTATACTGTTATAAAGATCTCACTGATTAATATTACACACTATCAGAATTTCATTGTTCCTTATATTCATCTAAATATCAACAAATGCACACATTTTTGCTCATTTAGGGTTCAGTGTTTTCCCTCCTTTGAGGTTCAATAAACCGTTTCTTTTTAAATAATTGAATTCCTCCAACTACCATTTCATATGTTTGGCATTACAGGGTTAATGATTGATTTATAAAAGCCCTTAATGCATACTCTCAAGAAGGATGGTGGTTGCATGGGACATTTATGATACGTCACTACCATGATGCTGTCACTGAAAGTGCATGCATAAAATTTTAAAAAGCCTTGATACACTGTATCTGACCTACTTAACGTATTCCTGTAACAAACACTTAGCCATTTCTCTTCTCACAGAATACACACTAACACAACATCAGCATCAGCACACACAAGATCATCCACCTACTCTAGACGTCAAGAGCTTCACTGGTAAGAAGCGGCTTACCGGCTTACTGAGAACCCCAACAAGTTTATCCCTTTACCACCATTTTGATGAGTCTCCCTTTGAGTTAACGGATGCAGAACGGTGTTAAATCCATGTGGCACGATAGAGACGTGGACTGTCAAACAGGGTTACCCTTATTTTTACATCTCTTTGAACACCCAGTGAATTCTATGGGGGAGATATTCTCCACGCAGCCCTCAGAAAGTGAGCGGTGTACCTCAAGGCTTGGTTTTGGGCTTTTTGCAATTGTGATTAGAGAGATCCTTGATGTCAAAAGAAATCAAAATGGCCCTTTTTACCTCCTTAATACATGTTTCTGGTCTGACTGTGAATAATTTAGAGATGTGCTAAACATATTTAGGCCTGTTATAAGATTTATATATTTGAATGGCAAAAATCATTTGGATCACACAGTTTTGTCATAAGCTAATGATAAAAACTTCATATGTAGATGAAACAGGTCAGTAATAAACAATGTCATTTAAATATGTTAATAACCAGGTTTATATATTTAGCATCAATAAATCCATTTAGTTTCTCATACATTTGAACTAATAAGCCGCATTTTAACCATGTTCATACTTTTAACTTAATCAAATTGTTCTCCCAATGAATATGATTTTCTGATTTAAAGAAAATTAAATATATGCAAATAGTTATAATAATAAACCATGCCATGATTTTTTGAATGCAAAAATCTTATACTAATATGCATCACATTATGTTTATTATGTTTCATAAAAAAATTTTTTTACAGTCTAATCAACTCCTGATTGTCAACACCAGCTCTTGCCCTGAATGTATTTCTGGTTGAATATCCTGTCTGGCACACTATGGAAGGAAAACACTGTAGATGCCATTTCATGGCAACATATTTTAATGCTTACAATCAATGCACAGGAGCTTTATAACCCAGTGTGTGATGTCCTGGCCATCTGTCTGTGGTAGTAAAGCACACAGCTGCTTCTGCAGTATTTCATTAATGCTATAGCCCACCACATCTCTTATATGAAGGAGGCGTCCAGAGAGGATTTACCAAAGCCTTCATCTTACCGCTGAGAGAAAACAAGAGCTAGATGGCAAAAATGATGCATCACTATTACTGCAAAAATCATTTCTTTTCCACCAAACATGTCCATTATTAACCCTTTAAAGTTCACTGTATCATATTTAATATTCTTTTAGTATGATTGTAGAAACGTCCACCTTAAGCTTGCTGTAAAATCATTACTGATTTTTATAAAGTTTATTTAAGAATAACTTTAGTAATATTTAAAGATGAACACTTACTCTGAATAAAACTGAGATGATTTTTTTTCCCTCTATATTCTTACTATCACACACTATTATGAGCCATTAATGTATAACGCTCAACAAAAAAAAACATACACTTTTTTTAAATAATTTTTGTCTGAAGGTCCAATACACCGTTCCATTTCAAATTAAATCCTTTTTGGACTATTGCTTCATATGTTTCAGGCTTCACAGGGTTAATACTTACTAGTGATCAGTTTAACTGTAGAGTGCATTTAATTTTCAGCATCCTCTCTTAAGGAAGTAGAAGCTTCCATTAAGTCTTGTAAAGTGTCAACAGCCATGCTCTGTAAGCTTTGTATTTCAGATCCGATAGCTGAGAGCAAAGACAGCCACTAATCGCACACGCAGCCAGTCAAGCGTTGAGGAATTAGAGAAAGATCTGAGCTGAAAGAATGCTGGAGTTTAAACTATGACTACAAGAAACCTGGATGGGACGCAATCGTGACCTATTCTTCATTGGCGCCCCGAGCCATAACAATTTCCCGAGACCCGCTTTGCTTATCTACGATCCAAAATGTTGCAACACTTTGAAATGCAAACGCAAAAGGGTTATTTTTAAGCTTAAAAACTTGTAAATGTGTCTGTCAAGCAACATTTATTGCCTCTGAATGCCGTCAGATCCCCGTCTCTCGCGCACAAAAGAGAAAAGACTCAACTTCCCATTACATAATGCACACTCATCAGCAGCCTTTTGAGATGTTATTCAAAGCCCTGAGAGCTTGTTCACAACTATTTGATGAGCTGTCTCATTCAAAGCTAAGCAGATCTCGATCTACGCAACTAAAACCCAATGAAATCCACGAGAAACTTAACGCCCTGTGCATTTAAAGTCCACCAAAGAACTCGAGAGCAATTCCAATCATGCCACATTAATTGCACAACATGCATGGATGTCTCTGCCATCTGGGTTGCTTTCTTTTTGCGATGCATGCGTCTAATAATAGAGCGGCTTCCATGACCAGTCCAAGATTTTACAGGCATGCACAACAATCACAAAGCACCTCCTGACCCGATGCATTCACCTAAATGCTTCAAATGCAAGGCCTCTGAGCGCATATAATCATTGGATATCAGCTCTGTTGCATTATGAGAGTTGATGTGAGCTGTCAGTGATGTGAAGTCACTCACCGCTCTCCTCCTGTACTCAGCAGCAGCAGCAGCAGCACAGATGAAGATGTGTCTCTCTCTCTCTCTCTCTTTCTTCTCCACAGTGATGCAGGAATGATGCTTTAATACTGTCTTTAGGGAGAAGAAAAGCCCCCACCCCCTCCTGTCTGACCGAGCCGCTCTGCCATCCAATGAGAAAGAAACAGCACAAGTCATTTACACTGCACATACCTGATGAAGATGATGATGATTCAATTATTTTTTTATATCCACCCCACCCCCTGCGTTTCTTCCTATAGGCTTGTATAGTATAACTCATTTTGCATTATTGCTTTTATTTGTACACACGCATATGGAACAGTCTGTTAAATGCATGTTGTTCTCCAGTTTGGTTCTCTCACATGAACTCTCTTCTTTTACTAATCACCGTCTTTCACCACGGCTCATTAGTTTTAAAAGGTCACATTCGCCTCTGTGCCAGTGAAATGACCAATTATGCTGTAATTTGTTAGAATTAGAAATACTGAGCAAAATGTTAGTAGTCAGTGACCATGTGGCCTCACGTGAATCTACTGCCCCCTTGTGATTGATTTTGAAGCAAATTACACCAGAATTACAGACCAATAATGTCAGAAAGAACACAAATAAAACTAATGCAAACCTTTTCATTCATTTAAATAAAGTTGAAATAACACAATCTAAATATTAGATGAAAAAAAACTGAAGAGTTAAAGTTGTACTAAAATTATTTAAAAAAAATAACTGAAATAAAAAATTCATCTAAATAAAATTAAAGAAAAACTAACAAAAAATGGCTAAAAAGTACACAAAAATTATTAACCCCAAAAAATCTTTAAATATTACTACAGCTATAAACTTATAACTCATAAATGCTAAGAAAAATGACAAAAGCACCTTTAAAAATTACTAAAACTAAAATAATTCTAAACTATAATTAAATACAAAAAAACTCAAAATGGAAAAATCAGTAAACATATATTTATTAAAACTAGTGCTGTCAAATGATCAATCGCTCTTACTCTTATATAGTATATGTGTGTGCACTGTGTATATTTAATACTAATATATAAATACACACAAATATATGTGTATATTTCAGAAAAACGTTTATATATATTAAACATTTATTTATAATAAAATTATATGAATTCAAAATACATATTGCAGGTGTACTTACATAAAAATAATAAATATACACAATACACAAACATATTACGCAAACACATTCGTGATTAATCGTTTGAAAGTACAAATTAAAACTAATTTGGTGTTATTAGCATTTATATATTTGTCTTCTTTTAGTTATAGCTTATTTTAATACATGAAGTTAAACTAATTTAAAATAAGAAATGTTGACAATTAGCTGAAATTGAATACTTCCCTTCAGTTAAAGTTTCTTTTACTTCTCATATACTGGAAGCGTGATCATTAGTGACTGTAGCTTGCCTGCCGCTGTTTAAAAACATGCCCATCACGGTTCGGCTTCCTCTCGACATGACATTTCATTCAGGTGCTGATCTCAGGTCAGTGATCCTGCTGTACAGGGGTCAAGTGAAATGAAAGTGGAAGATGAGAGCGAGCAGAATGAGAAAACGTTTCACATGAATCAAGAGCATCTCAAGAGACACATGAGAGAGTTAACAGCCTCGCATCACTGAGATGGAGGAGAATGAAGACACGGACTCAACAAGAGACATCTGACAGCTGTTTCTAATTCTTATAATAATCAAAACTATAATTAAAATTAAAACCAAAAGATAAATAAATCTAAAAACAATTAAAAACATTAATAAATCCAGTAATAGTATACAAATAGTGTTAAAACAAGTCAAAATTTGTTCTTATTTTCCATAATATCACTGTTATTTTACTATTTCCGTTGTTTGTAGTTCACCTGAAATTTAGAAAACTGAAACACAAATAAATTAAAGCTAATTAGGAATACTAACAAATAAAAAAGTAATACCAACTTAAAAAAACACACATAAAAATTACTAAATTAAACAAATTAAAATGAAAAACGAAAATATGAAAATAAAAGCTAAATTAAACTATTAATAAATGCTATAATAGTATATAAATATAAATATGTATATGTATATGTATATATATATATATATATATATATATATATACACACACACACACACACTCACACACTATGTTCTTTGTTTTCAAATGAATGATTATTATTTCTCATGCCTACGAATATATTAAACTCCAGAAAAACTAGACATACAGCAACATGAACCATGTACCCGTGACTCTGTGTCCTTCATCTGGTTCTGAATCTTCACATGCTGTTTAAGCAGAGCCGCTCTTCACTGTCAAACACAGGACTGCATCTCTTTAGACTGCAGCTTAACCTTTTCCTGCTTTATCAAGACGCCAGTCAATAACGTCTCGCGGCTCCTCGGGTCCATGTCCTCGTCTGATCTGAACCCATAATATCTCATGTGTTCGGATCTAAAGGTTCTGCCACCTTTAAAGATAACTAGCAGATGATTTTTCTCAAGCACAAAATCAATTCTAAAGTGCCTAAAAAAAACACCCATCAAAGGCGGGTTTTTTTCTACTATTAGGTTTGGTGTAAAAATAGATAAAAGCAACTGTATCTAAATCTGTTTTGTGATTTAAACTATAAACCTTGGATGTAATGAAACGCACCAGAATGTGCACAATCCTGCATTAATAATTAATACTCATGTAGTTTTAATTATAACCCAGATTTTGCTTTCAAAACTCATGAGATTTAATGCAATACTTATTAACGTTTCATTTCACTCCAAATAAAAACAGACACAAATGAGTCAATAGTTGTCATACAGAGTTTTATATCTATAAAATTTGATCATAATGAGAAATGTCTTAAATCCATTTTGTGATTAAATAGAATTGGTAAAGTAAAAAACTAAAACCACAAAACATAAAATAAATGTTAAATGGAAAAACAAACTATTTTATTTCAGCTATTTTAGTTCTCGTTTTCATGTAGTTAATACAACAAAATTACTAAAACTAAAGTAATAAAAAAGTCAAAAACACAACAAAATAAATAAATACAAATGAAATTACTAAAACAAAATTTAAAAAATGACCAAAAAAATACAACAAAATTACTGAAACTTTAAAGTAAAAAAAAAAAAATCTAAATATTAAACTGTAATAGTATAACAACGATACAACATATTATTGAAAATATAAACATTTTACTGTAATTCCAATTGCAAAATTTTGTATATTTGCAAATCTGAGCCTTTCTCATCTTCTCAAACACATTATTGATGTCTTTTTCTCAGGAGAAACATCAGAGAAGCTTCAGGCTTCACCAAAACAAATCTTGCTTGTATATAAGACAACTGAAACCCTGAGATTTTTCACATTTCGTTTTTACTTTGCTTACAGCAAGCAGATTCACCTCAAGTCCTTGCGGCTTCCCGGGAAAATCCAGATCTGCAGTCATAAGAGTTTAGTTCACAGGCCTGCAGTGAAACAGCTGCACAACATCACATCTCTCAGCAGCTGCACAACATAAAAATAGAGTCCAGCTATTAGCTTCGGCCCACTGCTTATTACATTTAATGTGGGATTTGTCAAAGCGGCCATGTAACTTCTACATAACAAAAAAAATTATTACCTGTTATGATCATTCCTTTAAACAACAATGTGGATTACCATGATGTTTTTATCAGCTGTTTGGACTCTCGTTCTGATGGCACCCATTCACTGCAGAGCATCCGTTGATGAGCAAGTGACGCAATGCTACATTTCTCCAAATCTGATAAATAAACAAACTCATCTACGCCTAGGAGGACCTGAGAGAGAGTACATTTTCAGCAAACTTTCATTCCTTATGCACCAGTCAAAATCAATCGCACACATTCAGTAAATAAACAGGACTCAAGCATGAAGATGTGAGCTTCTTGTTTATTGTTATCAAGGAGTTCATGTTGGTTAATTGCATTGCTAGCCGAACAACACGATCAACCCTATTCGCTTCTGTAAGGCTCACCGTCTGGCACGAGAAGAAATGCTGCTGGGTTAAACATACAGTATATCTTAATGGCAATTACATATGTTTAGTAAGTACATTCTCCTCTACAAGATATTCATGTACAATATACAAGTTTAAAAAATATAGTTTGCATTGAGTTCCACAACCGTTTCGTTCTCTTCACGGTGACAAAAATTCACATTAGTTGCTTTGGACCGTAATGCTTTCCGTGTAGCGAAGAGGACCGTGACTTTTTTTTTTTGGTTGGTTTCAAAAGAAAGGAAGATAATTGGTCACCAACACACAGGAACGTGTGTCTTCATGTTTACAAGAAACAAAAAAAGCATGGCAGAAGCAGAAGTCCGGACTCCAGAAAGCAAACAAACGGCGGTATCTGTGAGACACAAACACGCTTACACACTTCAGGACGATAAACACGCTACAGTACGCCGAATACATGATGGGCTGCCAGAAAACCAATGTTAGAAACGTGTAAGGAATCAACGTTCAAGATGAAGAAAGCAAGAAAGTCAAGGCCAGATAATACGAACGTAACTGTGATCTTAAGACACCTACGGCTGTGAACAAAGACGACGTCTGAACCGAAGGCTATTAAGGAAGAAGCACTTGCGAAAACGTTAAACAAGCGACCTATGAAATACCGCTGATGTTAAACAAGAGAAAAGCTTGGTTTAGTGAAGCTTGCAAAAACCAGAAAAGCCAAAAGTTAGCATTGCAAGAAAAACAAAGGCATGTGATCTGGCAAAACAATCCAAAAGTCAAGTTTGTCCATTATAGAGAGCCCGAATAACACTTTAAAACCCATAATTATATCCACTGCGGGTTACGAATGTGCAGTCACTCTTAAAACAGTGATTTGGAAATTAAGTTCATACGCTGCTTTGACGTAAATAAAAAATTTTGTGTTGTTTTTTTAAAAAAAGACAGCAAAATCATTAAAAATGAATAAGAAACAGACTTGGCAGTCAAGCCAAAGCAGCTGCTGGGTGGCCTGATGCAGCAGAACAATAATTCAGTAACACAAACACACCAGTGACACGGACGTTTCGTCCCACGGAAAAGTCAGGACGTCGCTCTCGAGGGGGGAGAAAAGGCAAACCGAGGGTGTGCTGAAGTTCTCCTTAAGGACGCTGGGCTTAAACTGAAGGCAGAGGCTGTGAAGGTGGACTAGAATGATTCGGATCCTCTGATCTGAATTTAGCACTAGCACTAGAATGGCACAAATGGGCCGCTTTTACTCAATATAAAAAGAATGAACCGCATTTGAAAGATGAGGTGCATCTCTTTCATTTGCCAAGGAAAGGGATGCACCTCATTCCTTTCGCTTCTCTTCTGTCCCCAATTATTTGAACAAAGGTGTATGTGATGATAGTGTCCGTTTTACGTTCGAATATCACACTCGATGCATTCCAGAAAGCATTCTCGCTTTGTTTGGAGGAGACGGAAAAAGAAACAACGATGTAAGAGATGAACGAAAGAGCGTAAGCTTTTCCCACACTCGCTAAAAGTAGCCTGAATCGATTTCAGAAAACTCCACACCCAAAAAAACATGATTTTGCAGGGGCTGTTTTGGGTTTATTCTGTGTAAGGCTTCATGATCGTCACAGTGGTTTCTTAGTGTGGGGTTAAAAGGCTACGTAGCTGGAAGGAGAAATGAAATTCACTCCATCCACATGTCTCTGAGCTCGTGTGGACCGGTCTCTAGAATTTTTTTTCTTCTTTTTTTTTTTCCTTTGTTTTTTTGTCTTTTTTTGTCGTCTCTCCGTTTAGTCGTGATCACTTCTTAGGTGTTCAGGAGCGTCTGGCAACAACAAAAACAGTTCCTGTCAGGGAAAATATAAGAAAAGAAAGATACAGTCGTTACCGGACTGAAACGAGCCAAAACAAACACTAGAAGCATATTCAATGACTGAACATTTTCAGCATAAGGTGTTATTTTGGAAACCTGCATTGCTGAAGAATGCAGAGCTGTTAATATTGTGTCTTTGTGTGCAAGAAACATCAAACCTATAGTACCCAAGCAGAAATGACTTTTGGGTGAGTAATGTCATATTGACCCTTGTGCTGTGAAAATGTGGTGTTCATTGTAAAAACTGCTCGTTATGCTCTATTATCACCTAACCTTGGGTTCAATGTTTTCTTTCAATTAGCACAGGTAACGTATTTCTTTTATAAAGTGATTGTATGTAGGTCTCACTGATCTGAGCTCATGCACTTGTTTTGAGGGGGGAAAAGCATTATTTGTGTATCATTTTGGCAATGTTCAATCAAAAACTGAAGTGCATGAGGTCAGATCAATGTGGTGATCAATCATTTAAAAAGTACAAATGTATAAAATACCTGAAAGAAAACAATGAAAAGATTGAATCTAATATTTGGATATAATATGTGACCCTGGAGCAAAACTGAAAACCTGAAATTAATACATCATCTGAAAGCTGAATAAATAAGCTTTCCATTGATGTATGGTTTGTTAGGATATGAAAATATCTGGAGATACAATTATTTGAAAATCTGGAATCTGAGAGCGCAAAAAAATCTAAATACTGAGAAAATCCCCTTTAAAGTTGTCCAAATTAAGTTCTTAGCAAAGCAGATTACTAATTAAAAATGAAGTTGTTTTTTTTGAAGGTAGGAAAATTACAAAATATCTTCATGGAACATGATCTTTACTCAAGATCCTAATGATTTTTGGCACAAAAGAAAAATTTTGACCCATACAATGTATTGTTGGCTATTACTACAAATATACCCCAGCGAATTAAGGTTTTGTGATCCAGGGTCACATAAAGCATTGTTTTAGGCAGGGGGAAAATATCCCAAAAAAAAATTGGAAAATTGTTATACCTCACGAGAGCAAAGTCAGTAAGACTTAGTCCAATGAGATAACATTAGCTAGGAAAGTCTTCTCTGGGTCAAAAATACACAATAGGAGTCTTTTGATGTGATTAAGCCTCTAAACTATCTAAAAACAAAGGTAAATGGGAACTGTTGAATCTGGGACTGAAGGTACCTGTGATTTGGACAGTGCTGGAATCTGAGTCTCATCTGTGACTCTTCTGCTGTTGCATTAGACCCACATTCTCATAGACTCGAGAGCTGTCGTCCCTCATGCTGAAAACACACAGATTTACATCTTAACCTGACATCATAGGACAACTTACAGATGGCATCAAATCAAAACTGACCCTATTTCTCCAAATGCACGTTGCTGCTGTTATTGTATTATTTCCAAAAATAAACAAACAAGCAATCAAATAAACTATTAAGTGCTTGCATTTATATACACCAGACCTTCATATCTAAATTCTGAAAGTTTTACAGAAGGGATTGTTCATATAACATTTGCCTGGTTTACATAAATTTTCAGAGATGACTATATATTGCTTCATTTGCCATTCGTTTCTCAGACACTTTCTGTTTAAAGCGGCATGCATACTTATCTATGAAATAAATGAATGAAATTGTGTATTTGGTGAGTAATGGTCTGGTTTGTGTGTTCTCACTCAGCACAGGTTGGTACTGGCGTGCACGGTGGCACAGGGCTCTGATCTCCTCCAGTCAGGTCCGAGAGAGAATATTTGATGTTGGTGTATTCTCGTCCTTTAATTTTACTTTTCTGAAAGTCAAAACAAACAGTCCATGAGACTAATTCATTCTGGGAACAGTGCAAATCTACACCATTCTGCTCCTCTCTTTATAAATCTGCTGTCAACAAAAGAGAAGCTTTGAAGTCTCCCTAGAGGTTTCCTCCAAAATAAAAGGTTTATTGTTTGGAAATGAATATTAAGTATGCAATTAAGACTTAGAATAAGAAATTAAGACTTCTTGATCTATAAAATACCATTATTATTACTTTATGTTATTATGTAATTTAAATTTTACAGTGAAACAGTATTATTATGATAGTAACAATTCTCATTTTTTATTAATTTTGCAATGTTTTTAATGTTGCAGTAGTAATCATCATCATCATAATTAAACAATATTTCATCATTATTTTACCGTGATATTGCTAGGGCTGGGTATCGTTTAAAAAATTTCGATACCGATACCGGTTCCTGAACAATACCTTTTTCGATACCAATTTCATTAAATCAGTTTTAACAAAGTTACTTTATCTCAAAAAAACATTTTTTTTCAGCCTGTTGACATTTATACAGACTTAAAACCTCATCTCCTGAGCCACTGCATGGAAAAAAATATATCCAACACAATGAATCAGTGCAAATTAGTTTTAATAAAGTTCAAATTGTTTTTAGTTTACACATCTGTTATTTTACCTTTACATTAGTGCACTATTGTTTATTCTTACAATAGCCTTAAAATTTTTCCCTCTGAAAATGTTGTGTATTTAAATTTAAGGCATAAAACATTTGTCTTTTGATTAATGAAAATTTCATTTTATTGTTGGAAAATAAAGGGGATTTTATATTACAGTTTAAAACTGTAGAAATACTATTTTAATAATTCTACTGAACAATAGTATTATATTTCTGCTGCCATATCCAAACCGAACTTTTGTTTTGACGGCTTGCCATGAATACCTTTACAGGTCTGTGTGTACGTGATATGATGATAGACTTACTCAAATGAAAACTGCTCTTGAAGTAACCCTCGGAGCAGTTCTGGAGATGTTATTCATGTAGCCTACTGTATTTAAGTCCTCATTTAGTGAGACGCAAGACGTTAATATCACCGGAAGTGTCACGCGCAGGTCAGTATGCTAGTAAACAAAACCTCGCGTCTGCACCATACATTAAAACAGAGACACGCAGAATTCATCTTTTTTGCGGTTAAACATTGACAAATACTATTGAAAGCGGGAGTGTGCTCACTTATGTGTGTGGCGCGTGCACATTTATACGAGTGTGTGTGTGGCGGAATTGCGCATACAGAAAGCGCAACTTAATGTAGAGACAGAAACGTGCAGTCATGTAAATGATATAAATAACATAAAGCTATTTTACACACTGGCTAGTGCTGCAGTCTTATTGGCTCACTGACGTTGATGAGATTAACCCTTTAGGTATCGAAATTCGTTTTTCGATACTCTGTTGTATCGAGGCAATTCGGTCGGTACCTAAAAAGTATCGACCTCGATACCCAGCCCTAGATATTGCCACAAATAAACACAGAAAACATGGAGCTCTTAAAACAAAAACAGCTTATTAATAATAAGTGAAAACAGTCCATGAGACTAATTCATGTTAGCAACACAGCATATCTACACCATTTTTCTTCTCTATTTATAAATCTGTTAAGCTTCAAAGTATTTCTGCATTTTTCAGCCAAAATAAGAGCTCAATGGTTTAATGTTTGAAAATGAATAAATTAAGACAGCCTAAATATTACATTATAATTGTACTGTTCTGTAAAATAACATTATTTTACATTATTATTATTTTATACACTATATATAATTCATATGTATACTTTTTGCTTTTGTTTTATTGTTTTGTGAAAAACATTGTTATTATTTTTTATTTTAAGTATATTAGATTTTATTTCTTAAACAACTTTTTATAAATGTATTTTGCTTGTTTTTTTTACAGTGTAATATTAATGTGTATTAATGTATTATTACAATTGTAATATCTCATTTTGTTACTATCATCATTTCCCAGGCTAATTGATATAAAAACAAATCAAAAAGCAAAACTGTGCAGCCCTAAAAACAAGCACAGTTAGCAATAGCAAAGGCTATGAAATCAATAGAGTGAGATGTCTCTCTTCTGTGAATGTACACACCTGCTCCTCCTCTATGCGGCGCTGTAGAGTCTCAATATAATGTTGTACGGCCATGTAAATGAAGCGATACTGAGCCTCTGTCTGTACCATTCCTGAACGCTGAGATCGCACCATCTGGATAGTCTTCGGCACGTCGATATCACAGTCCACTCCTGCACAAGAGACTGCCGCTCAGATCTAACTTCTAATAAAACTGCTACTGTGGCCTAATTTAGGCTGTTGGGCCTAGTAATTCACAAAAAGAGCATCAACAGATCTAGATGAAAGAACTTTACCCTTTTCTCTGATGATGTCTATCAAAATATCAATCACGATAAACGTTCCTGTTCGTCCAATCCCAGCACTGCAAGGGAATCAGAAACACAAGTTTACAACCAACAAACAATGTTTCAAAACTAAAAGTGGAACTTAATGTCTAACTAATAAGAATTAAAAGTCACAACTATTTTGATTTTTTAAATCATTAACATTAGCCCATTCAAACTGATCAAAATGCAATGAGTTTATGGTTTAACTAGAACAAATATCTGTCAATGGGTTCAGAAAAATCAACTTAATTCAAAGGGGAAACAAGTATTAATTTCTCATTATACATTTTTTCTTGTTTTAAGCAATTCTATAAACTTGCTTCATTTTGTTCAGTTTCACAGAAAACGGGACGTAATTTCTTAATTTCGCATTTCAAGTAAATGTATCTTATTTTTAAGGAAATATTCTTATTTTAAAACGTTTTGCAGTGCATGCAACATTTAATGCCATGAATTTATGAATTTCAGACTTTCTTTAATCAAGACCTAATTTGTGCATTTGTGTAAACTGTGCATTAAGCCAATTGAAGACCCACAGAAGCCTTCGTTTTTAATCATGTTCTCATAACCTGCAGTGCACCACGATGGGTCCAGCCCCGGTTATGCTCTCCTGCTTCATTTTGACCTCTTCCAGGAAGTCCAGCACGCCGCCCGGGTCTCCAGGCACACCGTGGTCAGGCCAGGCGCGGAAATGGTACTGCCACACGGTACGTTCAGTATTACCCTACAACATCAGACAGATCCCTGGTGTTAGAAAAAGACTCCTGCATTCTGTGGTGATTTAAGCATTTCTTGCTAACCTTACCTGTCCAACTTTTGACAGCTTTAGCTCTCGCAGGATGTAATCATGCGCCAACGTTTCCTTCACATTCCGCACTCGCATGGCTCCATACTCCTTCAGCGCAGACACGTCAGGCCAATATTTCACACACTTACTCTGTGAAGAAAAACACATTTCATCAAACTATTAATATGTGCTAACCATTTCTCTAAATTTATATAGAGAATATGGGTTGCAAAGCAGGGTTGTCAAATTGTCTAAAACACTAAATTTGAATGTTTTAGTACAATATTATCAAAAGTTGATTTAAATTTGAATCGAAAAGGCATAATTTCAGTTAGGCGGAAAAAAGCTTTAGGCTTCTCTCACATGTAAGTAAGTATAGTTTAATACTAAAAAACGAAAACCAATCACAAAGAGTAGCCTACTTTTTTCCTTTAAAAACATGAGACGCAGTGTGATGCTGAAAACTGCCATAAAGTCTTGAGATATGTTTTTTAATAGTTACATTAACTTTACATGGCTTTCTAAACATGCCGTGAGACACGATTGTAACGTTGATAGATGTCCCTCCAGATATGTCTTCTGTGTGAATGACTTGGTTTCGGTTTTGAGGTAAACAACATCTTCTCTGTATTAATGTTCTCTTTTTCAGCAATATTTTGAATGAGCAGCACTATATCAAGTGGGTTCAACTGGATAAGCTAAAAAAAGCACTAAAATACAACAAACCCTACATCGTCATCTTGTGTGCCACATACACTGCCTGATGCATTTTTTTATTTTTTATTTGACGAACATTCAAAATTCTATTTTACTTTTGACAGCCCTACTGCAAAGCGGTGGAAGATTTCTGGTAAATTTCCAGAAGGTTTTGAAACTTGTCAAGAGTTTTTGGAAACCTTTACAAGGTTTTATAAATTTACTGAACATTTTTCACCTCTTTGCAACCCTAGTTGTCAGCAAAAGAGCTTTAAAATCTACCAACAGTTATGATTACAACGTTTGAAAATTAAGACAGATATAGAAATTTGTATAGTAAATTTACAGTTTTTCTGTATAATGATATTAGTATTTTTATTACTTGACTTTTTTTATTTTACAGTGAAATTTGCTCATTTTGTTTTATATTTTGTTAATCCTCTTTAGTTGTAGTTGTTATTATTTTCTAGTCATACTGATAGTTAATCATATTCAAATATAAGCCAAATTTTGCATCCCTACAAACAAGCAAAGCAAACTTACGAGTTATTTTAGCATAGAGACAATTTTCTTTTTATTTTAGTTAAAGTTAATAATTTCTTGGGCATTTTATCATTACTATTAGCCTTTTTAAAGCCTAGTTTTAGTCATTCTTATTTTAGTTTTAGGTATGTAGTTCATCAAGTTACTAAATTTAAAATGTTGCAACTATCCAAAAAACAAGTCATGAAACTGTTTTACTGTTTTAGTTCATTTTAAAATCTCAATCTGAATCATAAATGAATAACTACTAAATTAATTTGCAATCAGATTTTTCCTAAAAATTTTGGCAAGTAATTTCAAACTTAGAAAATAGGTTATTTTGAAACAGTCATTTTAATACCATTCTAAATGTATTTAAATTCAGTCAAAGTTTGCATGATTAGATATTTTCTTTTAGCAATACAAAAATCAGTAAATGCTGGGAAACGCCTCACCTTTCCCCGTTCCACTTCTTTGGTGGTCATGACGATGACTCGAGAGTTCTCTTGAAACACCATCCTCCAGAAGTCACTGATGGTGTTTTGCAGGCAGCCCTGCGTGGCGATGTAGCTCCTCTTCGACTTGGTATTGTTGCTCTTAGTCTCGATATCAGGCTGGGGACAACAAAAAGAAGAAGTTACTACACAAACTTTTTTTAATCATTCTGATAGTACTTGAAGGCACCTTTATTACCATGATGAGGTTGGCATTGATGTAGTCCGAGCCCGGTTCGTTTGTGTCACCGTCGGTCAGCACGACTCGTGTGTGGTCGACTGAGGAGGAGACACAGAGAAAACAGTATTACTGACACTGATGGCTCACGTGGTGCATGTGACTCATGATGATGACATTCACTCACATGGAAGAATGTTTTTATATCTGTTCTTGTTTTTGTTTTCTGGCCGCTGGCCCTCTTTGCGACTGTAGAGCAGTTTACACTCCTGCTGCTGTAGCGTCTGTGGACAGAGAATTAAAAATGATTGCTAAAACTCGACTCTTTACTGAATACACTGATTGATCAGATAAACAGATCACTGCTCAAACTGGCTGGCTCAATCTAAACCGGGTGCTGATTGGTTCTCACCTCAAACTCCTCCCAGAATCCCTGTTTGACCTTATCTGTGGTCTCTGCCAGCTTGCTGAGCTCTCGTACCCGACTTTCAATCTCTGCTGCATTGATGCGGGTCGTGTTCAGAGGCTGCAAGACACATAACACTGCACTGAAAACTCTTAAAGTGCATGCAAATGCATGTAAAAGTTGGGGGGGCAGTAAGACTTTTTATGTTTTTGAAAGAAATGTCTCCTGTTCACCAAGGTTGCATTTATGTGATCAAAAATACAGTAAAAATGGTAATATTGTGAAATATTATTCTAAATTAAAATAGTTTGTTTCTTTTTGAATACATATTTAAATGTGATTTATTTTAATGCATCCTTTCTGAATTAAAAAAGTATTAATTTCTAAATCTATTGAGAATAAGTGTATGTATTTAGCATGCAAATTTGTGCTTCACAAGTGCAGTTTTAAATATATCTCTACTTAAACGGCCAATCACACACCTGTTTGAGCTGCAGAACTGTCCCCAGTGTTTCCACCATAGGGTTTTTCTTGTAATGCTCCACCAGATCTGTGAGCGAGTCAAATTTCTCCCCACCTCCAACGTCGTACTTCAGATCATGCTGATAAAATGATAATAGAAGTGATAGCACTTACATAACACTAAACAGGTTAACAGTCTTTTATTATTGTGATTTGGAACTAAATATACCAATTGATCATTCAAACAGGTGTATATAGTATAAGACCAAGAACAACAGTTAAACAACACATAATAAATACAAGAATGCATTTAAACCCAAATATCTAAAGCTTTGCAGATAAATAATACATACATAAATATATACATATCTAATAAATATACACAGAACACACAAATATATTACAAATGCGATTAAACACTTTACAACACTAACACACACACATATATAAATATTTATTTATTTATCAGTGATGGTTTAGAACAGATGAATGTAGAAACAACTACATATTTAAATCTGTTAAAATCACATAAAGTTGCATCTTTTCATTCAACAAATGTAAAATATTTTTCAAAAAAAATGTGTGCAGTGTGTATTTATTATGTGTGTATATATATATAAATAAATACACAAACATGCATGTAAATATTTAAAAAAATACATGTTATGTTTATATATTATATAAATATACACACGTAAATACAAGTAAATATTTTCAAAATATACGCTGTATGTGTGTGTCTTTATATATTAATAATAAATATATACACTACACTTTTATTTTGGATGCGATGAATCACTTAACAAGTAAAATCTTCATTATTTGAGCCCACTAAATGACTAGTTGGTTGTTTAACACTTAGTTAACCATTCTTACCCCTTTCTAATTTAAAAGAAAACGCATTTGACACGCAAATAAAAATTGTAAGTGAACTTTACCTGGCAGCGTATCATGACGTGTGTGACTTTGGGTTTGCTGTCGCTGGTGTCTGTCTTGTCGTCTCCGGTCCGTACAGAGAGCACAAAATCTCCCGGGTGACTCTGACTTTCTCTCACTAGGAAACTTCCATTCTTGCCCTTCTCCGTCAACAGCTTCTCAGCCTCACGACCAGAAAGGTGACCATGAAACCACCTTCCAAAACAAAAAGGACAATGTCAGAGGATTCAGAAGCTATTAAAAAGGCCTATAAAACACAACTATCGACTCACGTTGTCATGGAAGGACAGACAGATAATGAGCTATGCTGGCACTCACCTCTCAGAAGTGGGATCGGCACAGTTGAGCGGGTATTTCAGCTCAATGACGTCTCCGTTCTTCTCTTTCAGCTGTCCGTGATGTTCCATGTAATACTGAACCAGCTCAGCCAGGGTGGCAAACTTCTCTCCACCATACAGGTCATAATAGTCACCCGTGTTTTGGATCTTAATGTGGGTGACGGCGCCATTTCGCCTAGTGAAGAGAAGAGCTTCAATTCAGCAGGCGTAAAACTTCAGATTATGATAGCAGACTGGAATTTTCTTAAATAAATGTTACAGTAAAAATATGTACGTAAATAAGTTACCTTGTGATCTACATAGAAAATTATGGTTGAAAAAACATTATATATATATATATATATAAATAAGAAAAAATACATGTAATAACATTTAAATTCTTATTGAAAATGTCCATTAATATATTTTCTGAATATATATTTTTTTCTAGTATTATTTAAAATTGGACATTCATATATTTTTAGAAGGGCTGGACAATCAATTTGTATTCATCTACTGGATATTAATGCTGAAAATGTTTAGTTTTCATTTGATATGTTCTTTATCTTGTATTTGTAACAAGCCTCCACAAGCTTTCATGCTTGCAGTTGCCAGATGACAGATGTTCTGTTGGTGCAAGACCTCCTTCCATGACTTTAGTACTGAGTAATCAACATTAAACATTTTTTTCAGGTCTTGTGAAGAGAAACACATTAAGCTACCAAGTGTCAACAGCTGACAGTCATAAACAGACAATGCTGTTATTTTATGATGGATATCAGCACGTTTTAAGGTTAAAATTTTAATTAGTTCAGGTATATCATTCAATGAAACACAGTTTTAACTTTACAGACACATAATAAACCATCCTGTAAAACCAGAAACACAGTCAGTTTTTTTATGATGAATTTCTTCTTATTTAAACTTTTTAGCAGGATATTTTACAGTGCAGTAAATTGCAGTGTACATAATATTTTCAATAAACACTTGTTATTCCCAGCCTAAATCCCGATTTATCCATCATCGCTCACCTGACAGAGAGCGTAAAGTCTCCAGGGTTGCTTTTGCTGGGACGGGCCAAGAAACTGCCGTCCACACCACGAGTGAGGAGAAGGTTCTCCGCCTCCACTCCAGTGATGTTGGGGTGGAACCACCTACAGACACAAACACACAGTCAAAGCATCATCACATCAAAAATACTGATTGTAGGCATTAACACTTTAGACAACAAGCAATAAAGCAGCATTCATTTATTTATTCACTTTTTAACACCATGCCAGCATTAAAGCTATTTTTATAGCAATCTCTGAATAAATTATTCAAGTATACAATTAACAAAAGGTTATAAAAAGACATTTCAGACAGAGGTTATACACTTTAAATTAATCAATACAGCATTGTCTATTTACATTAAAAACAGTAAAATCTGCAGAAATATTAAAAACCATCATATGAAAAAAGACTACTCCGAATCAAAAGCCAGAAATGTAGCTCAAAAACCAAACATTAAATATGAAGAGATCTGTTAGTAATTTTGCTGTTTTTAATAATATTTAGAATTTATTTAATCTGAATATTTTCTTTTAGTTACAGTTTTAGTAATTCTGTTGTGTTTTTGTCATTTAAGTTTTTGGTTTTTAATAATATTTTGAACTAGTTTAATTTTTATATTTTCCAATTTTATTTAGTTTTAGTAATAATTTAGTAAAAAGCGTCAGTTTTGTTTTAATTCTTTAGTATTAAATTAAAATACAAATGTATGTCTTGGCAACTAGTTGAAATAAAGTCTTTTACGTTTTATTTTATTTCAGCCAACATTAATTTTATTATAAAGTTATCTATAATAACCCTAGACATTATTGGAACAAAATAGTGCAATATATGCTTTTGTATGTGTGTGTGTGACACCAAAACAACTACATTAACGCTACACAAATTATAACTTTCTGTTAAATGTTTTGTAAAGTCATGCTTGCTTTAACAGCTTGTCTCTACAGCTATGACATCATGAATTATGCAGGCATGTATTCATCTTTTCTTTATCTATAATGCAGATTGCATGAAAACAACATTAACACAAGCTGGCCACAATAACTCACTTACAACGCGAAAAATAAACTCAAATGGACACCACAGTGTTGTGATGTCATTCTTCAAAACACAGGGTCATTTCCCTGTTGGTCATCCCTGTATGTGGTCAAATCTACAATATGACCTGTCAGTCATCATCAGCAGATATGAAACATGACTTCCAATGTACTAAAATGAGTCAATTCAAAAGTAAGACCGACTCTTTCAGACTCAAACATGTCCAGTCTCGCCCTGTTGGGTTTAAATCATTAAACTGCCTGACATTTAAAATGAAACACGTTCATTTGGCATTTTACACACATAAAACAGCTAAAACAAACGTTTGTTTGACTTATAGTGAAACAGGATGCCCGACAGCGATGAGATATGTAAAATAAATGAGATATTGACAGAATATCTGGTTTGTTTTTGCTTGTTTCTTACCTTCGGGATGTCATCGCTCCCTCACTCTGTTTACTGCAATTTCACTCGCTTTCCGTTAAAAACTCCGTTTAAATCGACAGTCCTGTGTTCAGCGCCTCATACGGCAGCGGGTCCCGCTCGGTTTGGGTTCGGACAGACGGACATGAGTGGATAAAATAACGGGAAAGAGGGACCGGGAGCGCTAGGCCGCGGCGGCGGAGAGTTTTCTGGAGTCGATTGGAAAAACGTCACCAAAGCTGCGACACACAGCGCGCGACGCGCCGTAATGACGCGCCCCCTAGAGGCGGAACACAAGAACAACAGAACAAAAACTCGTTCGATTTTAATTTTGTTTTTGGTCATTAACATGAGTTTAAGTTTAAAATGTAATTTTGTAGAAATAAAGTGCATTATAGAATAACTGTAAAATATTTTAAAACGTGAAAAAAATAATTTTAAATTTTTAAAATGAAAATATTAATGCTGTTTTAAGCCGATAAAATAATGAAGGTAGTAACATATTTCTATTTTTTAACTTTTGTGGATAAACAATTATCTCTGTGTAATATGTACGTAGGCTACATTTGTAATAATATTAAACTAATTAATATTAATTTAATTCAAATCAATAAATACATTTTAACGATCTAGGAGAAATCACAGTTACATTTTATTTGTGGTCTGTTTAACAAAAAAAAGCCAAATCGCACCGAAATAATTCTGTAGGCTAAATATAATCAAATAAATAGTATCTGTACTTACAAAAACACAATTCAAGTCTATTTAAGTCTTTATCGTCTGTTTTACAGGATAAATTCGGTGACCAATCTGATGTCAACTGTTCCGTTTTTTTGCAAACGCGAACGACATCCTTTTGTCCCTTCAGGCGACCCGTCTAAATCTTGACGTGGCATCATCAGTAGCGCAGCTAGCGCTTGTCAGTCTCCGCCTTTATCGGTCCAGAGCGGCGTAAAGTCTCTTTTATGGGTTTTATCCTCCACTAATACAGCGCACCAGACATGTTTACGTTCTCGGAACTCGTTGTGCTCCTCGGCGCGCTGTCTTACACGGCGAGCGGCTATTTTGTGAGCATCGACGCTCACGCGGAGGAGTGTTTCTATGAGCGCGTGAACTCGGGCACCAAAATGGGCCTGATGTTTGAGGTCGCCGAGGGAGGATTTCTGGACATCGACGTGGAGGTGGGCATCAAAATACACTCATTGCATTGATAAATGTCATTAATAATAAACGATAACCCTTGAACGGGGACTGTAGGAAGTTTGCAGGGAGTCGCTGTCTATTGGCAGCAGATGGTGGATGAAGCCGGAAGTGAATTGCTGGCTGTTAGTGATGATTAATGCTTAAATATTAGAGTACAGGCTTAATGGTAGGCATTTTGAGTATTGAAAAGATTGGGAAAGGTCAGAGTGAATGTACTTTGGTTTTATTTGGTCTTACTGTGCTTCCATATGGTGTTAAACACAAATACTGTGGTATTACCATGATTATTATCTGGTACCATTTGTAATCCAAAAGTTTGTTTAGTCCTTTAGATATTAAAAGCTATAGCTGCTTTAAACACAAAGGATTCGATTTAGTCAATAGAAGGTAATTGATAAAGATTTATATGACGTTATTTTTGACAGCAACAGTGCTTAACTTTTACCTTCACAGGTTTCTTGAGGCGTCTCGGAGACGTTGTTCTTTACAGTTCTTCTGGATTGAGTCTGTCTCAGTTTGTTCTGTTTCTTCATGTGGTTCCAGACAGACTGGATGATGATCAGATCTCTGTGTAAAGCACTGGCTGCTGTCTGACAAGACAATCTTACTGGATTATTACCATTAATGGCAATATGAGTGTTTGTAAATGTAAACTAACTATTAGCTCACTACATCAAAAGAGCAATAACTGAACTGAAGCAATAAATATCAGTCTTCTAATCTGGCCACTGCTGTATATGCACACATACACACACTGATATCAACTATTAATGATGTGTATTTGTGGGTTGTTGTGAAGCACCTTTCAGTACCTCATGTATTGTTTGCCCTGAACAGATAACGGGTCCGGACGGGAAGCAGATCTATAAAGGAGACCGCGAGTCCAGCGGCAAGTATTCTGTAGCCGCCCATATGGACGGAACCTACAAGTTCTGCTTCAGCAACAAGATGTCCACCATGACCCCTAAGATTGTGATGTTCACCATCGACATCGGCGAGGCACCCAAAGGACAGGACATGGAGACAGAGGGTGAGCGCATGAACTGACTGGGATGGGTGTTTCTCTCCATATGGCAGAGTTCTCACGGTCACTGAAAACCTGGGAGCTTTCAAGCTAAAGGAAAAGTCATGGAAAAGAAAATATTTCTAGAAAAATGGAATGAATGTCAGGTTTTCTTTTCAGTTCTAAAATATTTCCGTTGCCTTGAAATGTATTTAATAAATCAGGGTTAAGTTCACTAAAACAAAACAAAAAAAAAAATAAAGTAACCGATTCTCAAAAACTTTTCATTTTAGCTAGTTATTTCTATTTTATTTAGTGTAAGATGACAAACTACAATAACTAAAATAACAAACAAATTATATAAATATTTATAAAAACTAATTAAAAGTAAAAAACATATCAAAATAATTCAGTTGGTGTTGTAAATTAAGTTATTTCCAGCTCGTCTATAAGTAAAACTGACATGAAAATATTCAAAAGCTATATAGACATTTAAAAATACACTAACGAAAATGAAAAATGCAAAAATAAAATTTAATAAATCACAATAATTAGAACCTATAATTGTATTTAAATTCTGAAATGACTTTATATAAATATATAAACATAGATATATACATACAGCTCTGGAAAAAAATAAGAGACCACTGCAATTTACTCCTAAATCAGTATCTCTCTGAGTATGACAAGCATTT
>JAUCMR010000088.1:458554-473473 GCA_032357425.1 Enteromius argenteus
CTCTTATTTTTTTCCAGAGCTATATATATATATATATATATATATATATATATATATATATATTTATACATTTTTATTATTATTATTTTATTTTATTTTTTTGCACCTATACAGTCATGAAATCATGATTTTCTTTTTAAATGTTTTTTTGCCTCTAACTTGACTTTCTTCCTTATTCAGGAGGTGGTGACAGCTGGGATGGTAGGAATAGACAGTAACGACAGTAGATTATTTTAACAGTTTTAATCTGAAATCTAACAGCATCTGCACTTACAGTCGCACCTGTGTGTGTATAAAGACCAATGAGCTGAACGTTTCACTCACTGATGAGCTCATAAAACTGCTGTTGAACTCTAAAGAGAGTATGGTGTGGATTTTGTTTTACAAATATAACATGAATGCTTGTGTTTTATCATAAAAGAGGTTTATTCGAAGTTCTCATTGCTTGTTTTACATTTAACTATAAGGCATTCTGGTATATTTTATGCTCTATTCAAGTGTTTTTATTAACGTAACAGCTGTTTATGACCTGTAAACTCTTGCATGTGTACATGAGGTGTTTACAGTTGGTACCAAACGTTCATGCTGTTGTTGAGGTGTTGTATTTGCATGCTGCATTTGCAGAAACGTTTGCGTTGATGTAGTCATCGTGAGTAAATTGCTATTAATTTATTTCCAGCTCATCAAAATAAGCTGGAGGAGATGATCAACGAGCTGGCGGTTGCCATGACGGCAGTCAAGCATGAGCAGGAATACATGGAGGTCCGAGAGAGAATACACCGTGCAAGTAAGACATCCTCACTGATCGCATGACCACCGCTGCTGCTGTTTATAAGCAAACATTATTTTGCAGCAAAAATAAACATGTTTACAATGCTGTTTTAATTATTATATTATTAGCAATAGTAGTTTTATTATCATTGTTAATGTTGCATGAACAAACATATAGCGTAATATAATTTAAGATAATAATATGCATGTTTAAATAGCCTTTATATTTATTATTATTATTTTGACGTGATATTATCCCAGCTTTAATATTTTGGCATTACATGAATCCAGGTATAATATGCATGTTTAAATGGCCTGTAAATTATTTTTTATTTTTATTTTGACATAACATGAATAACTGAATGATTGAAAAATGGAATAATAGCATGAATAATTATTTTGTCGTCATCGTCTTTATAAATATTCCTTTTTTGGACATGACGTGAACCCAGCAAAAATATATTTATTTATTTATTTAACAAAAATTAGTATGTTTAAATGGACATTGGAATTAGTCATTAATTTATGAATTAATTAATTATTAAATCGATGTTGGTGTGACGAGCAGCAAAAATGCATATTTAAATGGACTTTAAATTATTATTACCATTTTATTTACCTATTTTTAACTTGTGTATATTATACTTGCTGTCTGATTTTGTCTCTGTCTGCCTCTAGTCAACGACAACACGAACAGCAGGGTGGTTCTGTGGTCCTTCTTTGAGGCTCTGGTGCTGGTGGCCATGACCCTCGGACAGATTTACTACCTGAAGAGATTCTTTGAAGTGCGGAGAGTCGTTTAAACTGCTGTCTGTGTTTCACAACATAAACACATAGAGTCCGTGATTTACCAGTTTTACGAATTGGATGTCCAATTCAACAGCGATGGGAAGAACTTGGTTGTCCACCAGTCTGTGTTTTGGTTTTTATTTGCCCCAGTTGTAGTTCTCTTCATTATTTGTTTTGGTAAAGGGTGCGGTTTTGAATTAATTCATTGAGTTTGTTTTAGCCCAACTTGATTTTGAACAGTCATCTTTAAATATATATATTTTTTTGCTTGGTGTTTCTTCTCCAGTACTGTTATGATTGCACATTACTATGAGAATGAACTAAAGGTGAGGATGTGGTATTGCCCCGATACAAGAACATGCTTTAGGATTGTATGGAAATAGCATGATGTTATTAAACCATAACATGAACAATGTTGTGAGCGAATGGGAAGTCAGCGGTCGCTGATATAAGTGTCAGGAAATGTCACAGTGAGCACATTTCATGTCATTTTCACCGCTCATTATCACATTTAGTCATGCCGACAATGACCTCCATGGCACATATTTAAACCTGTTGCTGGTGAAGCAGTAAAATAACTGCTTAGTTACTTTTGCAGTGTGTTTTTTAAAAATGTTTAGGCAGGGTAGGCCCAGTTTCTTTTCTTTCTCTATCTCCGGTGTCTTCACACAGGAAGTACTTTATGTAGTTTTGTACCATTTTTGTTGTCTAAACCAACTCTTACATTAAATAAAATGCGAAATAATTTGGCTAAGACTACTGGTGAACTGATGATAAAACTGTAAACCTCAGAAGTTCAATGAATATGTCAAATATGAATTTGATTTAATAAACATAAAACATGTTCTTACAAATGCCTCCTTTCAATTGTTTTTGTAGATTGTGTGATATTTGTTTTCTGTTTCTGTCATTTATTCATGTATATAAATCGCTATAGAGGCTGGTGCGTGAATATTATGGTTGTCACGTGGTCGCTGTTACTTTTCTCAGCGCTGATGAGGATGGACCAATCATAGTCGGTGGAGGTTTTCCGTTTGTAGGTCATACGCATATATAATTTATTTAAACTACTAGGCTTCTTATTACATAAAGGTGCCAGACAAATATTCAAAGTTTTGTATGCGATGCGATGTACTCAGCTTTAAACGCATCCGGAGGACCACCGGAGTCCTGCAGAGGTGATGCGGAACGTTTGCATCAGTCGCTTGTTTCCCGTTCGGAGAGTATTGCGTGTAGCGCACATCTTCTCCTCATGTGTTTACTTTCATGGATCAGACTCATCTAAATTCTTAAACTATGGAAAACATTACCGATGGAAAATGGAAGAGTTTGCCCGTGAAGTTACATGACAGCATATTACAGACTCTCAAGGAGCTGAAATTTACATATATGACTCCTGTTCAGGTATTAAAACTGTACTTCGTGTTTCTTATCGTATTATTTACATCGTATTAACAATTGTTTTCTCTCAATTCCAGTCTGCCTGCATCCCTCTTTTTATGAGTAATAAAGATGTGGCTGCTGAAGCGGTGAGTATTTGAATGTGTTTATTTTTATTATATTGTGAGATCTGCCTTATGCTCCTCAAAGCTGTATTTATTTGATCGTAAGAACAGTGAAATATTATTTCAGTTTGAATAAATAATAATTTATTGCTGTGAGCATCGTCACTCCAGTCTTCAGTGTCACATGATCCTTCAGAAATTATTCTAATATGCTGATTTGTTGCTCAAGAAACATTTCTGATTATTATCAATGTTGCAGACAGTTTTTGCTGCCTCATGTTTGTCAAAACTGTCAGTTTAGGGTCGATATAACTAATACTTTTATTCAGTAAGGATGCTTTAAACATAAAAGGCTTTACTGTCATTGTAAATAAATAACGTTACAAAAAATAGAATTCATATATGTATATTGTATATGTATATTATATTATAATATAATATATATATATAATAAATATAACATTTCTGATATATAATTTAATTTAATTATATGTATATTATATGTATATTAAATCTTATGATAAAAAGAACCATTATTAATAATTGAGCACCAGATCAGGATATTTGAATGATTCACTAAAGACTGGAGTAATGAGATGCTAAAAATGCTTAAAAAATAATTTATATTTAAAAATGTAATATATGTATGTATGTGTGTGTATAAAACAAGAAACTGTTATTTTTAATTGTAACAATTTTTTAAATATTACTGTATTTTTTATTAATTTAATGCATATGGAGTTGGTGAGCATTAATCTGTATTAAAGAAAGTCATTAACTTCTGTAAATGTATGTTATCACATGTAATGTGATTCCAGGTGACTGGCAGCGGGAAAACCTTGGCATTTGTGATTCCTGCATTAGAAATTCTCCTAAAGCGAGAAGAGAAGTTAAAAAAGATGCAGGTCTGTATTAGATGAGGAATTTGACATTTCAGTAATTCTGTCTTCTGATATATCATATACTTGCATCACATCAGTGTAATTAATTTTGATTTCTGTTGTGATGTATTTTCAGGTCGGTGCGTTGATCATAACGCCCACCCGTGAGCTGGCACTGCAGATCAGCGAAGTGATGGGACGATTTCTGCAGGAGTTTCCCCAGTTTAGGTGAGAATGAAACAATAAATATAAAAAATAATCTACTATACCATCTGATGATCTTAGCTTATAAATCTAACAAATGTGTGTCTGTATTTAGACAGGTTCTTCTAATTGGTGGAAGCAACCCTATTGAGGATGTAGAGAAGATTAAGACTCAGGGGTGAGTTTATGGACTGCTCTTTTATAAAACTAAATCTGGAGTAAAATAAGCAAATACGCAACTATAAGATAAGCAATAATGTTACATGCTTTACAGAGCCAATATCATAATTGCGACCCCTGGGCGATTGGAGGACATGTTCAGGAGGAAGGCTGATGGGCTGGATTTGGCCACCGCTGTGAAGTCTCTGGATGTTCTTGTCCTGGATGAGGCAGACAGATTACTGGATATGGGCTTTGAAGCCAGGTAATGATCTCAAGTCATCAGTCTGTGAAAAAAAAAAAAAACTGCCAGAAAGCATCAATAAAATACATAAGCTCTTCATTTTATATTGCTTGGCACACACTTTCTCTTGAGTCTGTATTGGGTGTAATAAATTGCTGTATGATTAACATATTCACACACAAAATAACTTTCTATGTATAATAATCTAATCTGCCTCTTACATTCATTTGCTCTGTTTTAATTTAAATACTGCATTGATTGAAAATTATTACAAAAAAGGGTTTTTAATATTTGTTTAATTTAATAATTAAAAAAACTATATTGTTTGGTATCATGAAATCAGTTCAACATATATAAAATATTACAGGAAAAAATATATAGAGGAAAATTAAAAGGAATAGTTCACCTAAAAATGATAATTTGTTGAAAATGTGTTTACTCTCAGGACGTTCAAGATTAAGATGCGTTTTTCTTTATCTGAACAGATTTAGAGAAATGTAGCATTACATCACCTGCTCAGCAATGGATGCTCTGCAGTGAATGGGTGCCGTCAGAATGAGAGTCCAAACAGCTGATAAAAACATCACAATAATCCATAAATGATCCACACCACTCCAGTCCATTAGTTTCTTAGTTGTTTCCAAGAAACCAATCCATAATTAAAACATTTAACTTCTATAATCTATAGTCTGTAATCAATGATATTTCTATTTCCACTAAAAAACTGCCGTTTTAAACACTTCTTGATCTGTGCAGATTTCTCTCCTGATTCACACAAAATTACGTTTTCAATGTAAAATATAATGCAGTATTATGGATGGAAGACTATATTTTATTTTAGCTACAAGTAATGATTTGAAGTTAAAATGATGGATTTGTCTCTTAATATGCAGCTTTTCACTTCACAAGATGTTAACTGATGGACTGGAGTGCTGTAGATTACTGTGGTGTTTTTATCAGCTCTCATTCTGACGGCACCCATTCACTGCAGAGGATCAACAGGATCACAAGCGTGAACCCAACATTGAGAATAACGGTGGATTGTGGAGCTAATGCATCTTTTTTCTTCTCCTCTGCAGTTTAAACACTATTCTGGATTATTTACCCAAGCAGCGGCGCACTGGGCTTTTCTCTGCCACACAGACACAAGAGCTGGAGAAGCTGGTGAGGGCTGGTCTGCGCAACCCTGTGCGAATCACAGTGAAGGAGAAAGGTGTGGCGGCCTCAAGCATGCAGAAAACACCAGCCAGACTCAGCAATTATTACACAGTGAGTCATCTAGAGCCGTCTGTAACCGGCAGGGACACATGCATGAATTTTCATAGGGCGTTTCAGAAATAGTAACTGCTTTGTTAATTATGAAATAAGTATATATTTGTAATTCACATTCCTTTCTCATTATGAACAAGTTGGGTTGGCTGCACTTGTCTGAACTAATTCCCAATCATTTATCTTCACGTTTGCTTTATTATGCGTAGATATCTCGAGCAGAAGAGAAGTTCAATGCTTTAGTGGCGTTTCTCAGGCAGCACAAACATGAGAAGCAGCTTGTGTTCTTCAGGTTTGTTCGACTGATTTTGCCACATACGTTAATTTTGTAATTATTACGATTATTTTTAAGGTTTTTGAAAGTCATCTCTTCTGCACCAAAGCTGCATTTATTTGAACAAAATACAGTGAAATCAGTAATGTTTTCCAATATAATTAAAATTTAAAATAGCTCTTTTCTATTTAAAAATATATATAGTAAGATGTAATTTATTTAAATGTTCGAAGCCGAATTTTCAGCATTATTACTCCAGTATCTTTATTTATAAAGACTGATGTACCCCCTTTTTTCGAAAACCAATTTATCTATTTAACATCCTCGTAAAGCATTTTTAAATGTGATAATAATGAGAACCGTTTCTTGAGCAGGAAATCAGAATATGAGAATGATTTCTGAAGGATCACGTGACACTGAAGACTGGAGTAATGTTGAAAATGTAGCTTTGATCACCAGAATGAATAACATTTTTCACATGTATTCAAATAGGAAGCTATTGTAAACTGTATTAATATTTTACAATATCACTGTATCAGATACTCATATAATTATGTATTTATAAAAGCAGCCTTGGTGAGCAGAAGAGACGTCTTAAAAAAACATAAAGTCAGAAGTGTAAATCTTTTAACTTAATGTAATTAATATTGATCAGCCATCTTAACATCATTATATTCTCTGTATCCACAGCACCTGTGCTTGTGTGGAGTACTTTGGTAAAGCCCTGGAAGTCTTGATCAAGAACGTCAGCATCCACTGCATCCACGGGAAGATGAAGCACAAAAGAAATAAGATCTTTGCAGATTTCCGGGCGCTGAAGAGGTAATGTAGTGTGATGCCTTTCTAGCTGTTTACAAAGAGGAAGTTAAAGACCAGGAACAAATGCATTATGGATGTGTGCAGTGGGATTCTGGTGTGCACAGACGTCATGGCCAGAGGCATCGACATACCAGAAGTCAACTGGGTGCTTCAGTACGACCCGCCCAGCAGTGCGAGGTAACCAAGACATTCATGAACATGCCTGAGCTCCAAAGGATGAGTCTTTACTGCATTCAGATTACATGATTTATTTTATGCTTTGATTAGTGCTTGTAGAGTCAGCGAACATGCAGTTAGTGGTTGGTCATGCACTGCAATAATTAATGAATTGAACAAACCCGTAACATTAAATGTTAAACTTCAGTGTAAAAAGACTAAAAAAAAAGCTGATAAAATACATAGTAAGTATATACAGAGTATAGTATATGCTAATTCACAGGAACCTAAAAAGGCTTTTTTTACAAATATACATATATAATTACACATCCTTTTAAAAAAAAAGTCATGCACGGCTTTTATTTAAATCGTTAGTTTACATAGAAAAGCATTTTTCTAAATATTAACACTTTGTTTCAGTCAATCATTTTAAAGCATTATTGTTAACTAAAGCTATTATTTTTAGTAATAGATACAAAGCTTGAATAAATAAAAATATATTAGAATATTACTTGAAAGTTTAAAACTGAAATAAAAAGGTTTAAAGGGAATATAGTAATATAGTAATATAGAAATGCTAAAACTAAGTGTATTTTATTGAATTGTACACTTTTTCATGTAAATAGGCAGTGGTTTTATTTAGAGGTGTGTTTAACCCATTTATTATTACCTGAATGTATTTTAGAATTGTGTAGATCTGAAATTTATTTTATAACGTTTTGTTCATTGTATACCTTGTGTAATTTATTCTGAGATCGCCTTGATGATGATATTAATAAATAAACAAATAAATATATAGAAATACTAAAGAAACTAAATGACAAGCACATAAAAAAATGACTAAAATTACAATGGAAAGTAAAATATTAATTAATACTATAATTGTATAAAAATAACTCTGAAATTAAACTGTTTAAAGGTGACACACTATTTGCATATTTTGTGCATATATTGCTGATTGTTCTCATCAAATGTTATACTCCTTCCATTAGTTCCTTTGTGCATCGATGTGGACGAACGGCACGAATTGGAAACCAGGGCAACGCACTCGTCTTTCTTCTGCCAATGGAAGAGTCGTATGTTAACTTCTTGTCCATTAATCAAAAGGTAAGTGAGAGAGAAACTTCATTTCATTTACAAACTATTAGATGGAGTCTCTAGCTTTTTAAAAAAAAATTTTAAATCTTAAAATTCAGATTCATGCATTGCACATGCATTTGAAGTGGCATGCATTTAAGTGCCTAATATTATTGCATTCTCAATTTATTCTATATGTTAGAGTTTAAGGTGTTAAAGTGGTTTTCCCACAGTGTCCTCTTCAGATGTATCCTCCAGTGAAAGACGTGGTCGATGTTCTGCCTAAACTGAAGGCGATGGCTTTAGGTGACAGAGCGATGTTTGAGAAGGGCATGAAAGCCTTTGTGTCGCATGTGCAGGCGTACGCCAAACACGAGTGTAGTCTGATATTTCGCATTAAGGGTGAGTGACATTCCTTTAAACCTTTCATAAAATGCTTAACCAAGATAATTCACCTGATTAAAATGACGTACACCTTGTCCAGACCTTGACTTTGCTGCTCTGGCTCGTGGCTTTGCTCTCCTTCGTTTGCCCAAAATGCCTGAGCTGAGAGGAAAGACCTTCCCGGACTTCAAACAGGAGGCTATCGACACCAACACCATCCGCTTTAAAGATAAAAACAGGGAAAAACAGAGACAGAAAAGGCTGGCGGAGCTGAAAGAAAAAGAGAAGCCGTTGAAGAAGAACTTCATCAAGAACAAAGCCTGGTCCAAGCAGAAGAACAAGAAGGAGAAAAAGCAAAAGAAGGCTGCCAAAAGAAAGCTGGATGAGGTGTGTTACAGAAATAGTTCATCCAAAAATGATCATTTGCTGAAAAAGTTCTCACTCTCAAACCATCCAAGAGTTTGTTTCTTCATCAGATTTGGAGAAATGTAGCAACGCTCAGAAATGGAACATCACAATAATCTAGAAGTAATCCACACCACTCCAGTCCATCAGTTAATGTCTTGTGAAGTGAAAAGCTGCATGTTTCTAGAAAACAAATCCATCATTAAGACATCTTTAAATTTAAACTATCACTACACTATAAACTATCTCCTGTTCTCCTCTCACATTAAAATCCACCGGCATATTTGTTCAGAACTGCTTTGGCTTGTTAACAGTTCTTGATCTGTGCATATTTCTCTCCTGATCCAGTCTTTTTTACTGTTAAAAGCAATATAAGGATAGTGGTATTTTTTCCAGAAACAATGGTTTAAAATAAAAAATACCTTTTTGGAGGATTTGTTTTTTTTACAAACACACAGCTTTTGTCTTCTCCAGATGTTAACTGATAGACTGGAGTGGTGTGGATTACTTGTGCATTATTGTGATGTATTTATCAGCTGTTCCGACTCTCATTCTGACGGCACCCATTCACTGCAGAGCATCCAGTGCTGAGCAAGTGATGTAATGCTACATTTCTCCAAATCTGATGAAGAAACAAACTCATCTACATCTTGGATGGTCTGAGGGTGAGCACATTTTCAGAATGGTTTGGGTAAACTATTCCTTTAAAATACAAAAACATGTTTTTATACATATAATATAGAAAATTCTGTAAACGGCTGTGAATGTAGCAGAAAGCCTATTCTATAAAAAGTCCCAATGCTGTATTTCTGTGCTCACAGGAATCAGATGTTGAAGATGAAGACTTGAACGAGCTTTTAAACGACACACGTCTGCTGAAGAAACTCAAGAAAGGAAAGATCAGTGAAGAGGACTTCGATAAGCACATAAGTTTAGCAGGCAGCTCACATCCCAAACCAGCAGAGGTGAACCGTTCCAATGGAGACAGAGAGTGAGCTGTCATTTCTGTGACTTTATGCACCTAAATTGACTGTCATTTGACTTAAATGTGCAAATATGCTGTATCAGCAGTGTTGTTTTTACTCTGGTTGTCTGTGTACTGTACAAGGAGGATGCATTCTTAACAAATACGCTTGTGTATTAATTATCAACCATATACATCAATGTCCAAATATGATAAATAAACATTTCTATTGGAAAAGTGTTTTCAAGGCAAGGGTTTCTATTCAAAATATATTATATTTTTTATAAATGTATGATCTATATATATATATTTCCTGTCACCAATAGTGCATATATAAAATACATGGTGTTGTTTCATTTGGTTCACTATAATTAAATGCTTCTTTCATAAAGACCCAATTTTATTGTGAAAAAATCATGAGACAAATATAAAATTATATTCTAAATAGTATTTAATAGCATAGTTTTTTTTATTATTTCATAGATTAATTATTTATTAGTCATTTTATTTAATATTTTTCGTAATTGCTTTATTAAATTTTTATTTATGTAAATTTATTTTAAATAAAATATAACATTTAATTTTTTTCTTTAGTCTATTGTAATCTGTTTGTATTTATTTTAAATTACTATTATTATTTATATTTGTATTTTTAAAAAAAAATCTATTAATTAACGTTTTTACAGTTTATCAACCTAGCACACCATAAACATATATATATTATATGTCTACTCCCTCTTTGGCTCCATGGGGGTCTCAGACTACGGTGGCCGAGAGGAGCAAAACAAATCACAATTCTGAAAACAAAATAAATTACAAACGCAAATGCAAATCTAAAAAACAAAAGAACAATTCTGAAAACATTATAACAGGTCAGGAACACAACGACAAATCAGATAAACCGGAAGAGGTAGGTATAGTTTGAGACAGCGCCACTCACCGCTGACTGGACGAGACATCTGTCAATCAAGGAATACAGGAAGAACAGCAGACTAGCGGTAGAAAGTCTTAAAGTAACAGTTTAAATATATTGTATGAATTACCCTTACTATGTAATAAAAATATGCATGCACATTTGCATTATTATAACTACTTATATTACTTTTGAGTCAGATTACGAAAAACTAGTTAACGTGATGGGAGGGTGTTTCTACTACGGTGTCTATGGGAGTGACCTCACTGTCCTACAGTTTCTCTCTCTTTATTAAAGTCATGAAAACACTATTGTGGCATTTTTCTTTTCTTATATCAGGAAACGGGGGGGAAAGGCAGATGTTTGTAAGTTTTCAGACTTGTGATTTGTTTTGCACCTCTCGGCCACCGTATCAGACCCATTTAATAAACCCTTGCTTAAACAATACCCTACTTTTACGTCTTAAACATGATCGTACAGATCACAGATGTGTCTTTTACAGTGAGACGGAGTGACACACATGACTCCAGGCTCCTGTTTAAAGTCTTTCCGGAGTGCTCGCTCTGCGCATGCGCACCAATTAATCCTGCTCAGCTCCATCATGGCGGCGAGGGGCCATGTGCAAGACCCCAACGACAGGAGACTGCGACCTATTTACGGTAAGATTCACGTCAAATGTCGGAGCTTATACAGACCTAGCGGGTCTGACTAGTGCTGTGGGAACGACATGTGCGTTAGCGAGTTTAGTAAAGGGCTGCAGGAGCTGTGGAGAGCCGGTGAGGCCTGTGGAGCTGAAGCCGCGGTGTCGGTTCGGCTGCGGTGCCGAATGACAGTGCGTCCTTACGCGGTCACACTCTGACGTTTCAATCGGTAGAATAAAGCCTGTTTACAGTCTATCTGAACAATGAAATACTGCTTAAATATCCAGAGATCTGCGTTAATGTCATTTGATTAACCGGTGTGACATGTCAAAGAGATTAACAGACTCAATATGAGCCATTTGTGCTTTAATTTTTCGCATTTTCTATGGGTTGGTATGTGTATAGAGTATCAAACAGATGCTTTACATGCTTAATAATTTATTAATGCTGTAATAACGTGAGTAGTTACATTACAGAAGCATAAAGCTGAGCTTTGTGGCTAAATGAGCTGAAGGTAGACCTGCTCATTGTCTTCCAGAGATTAGTTGTAACCCTCTTTGTTTATATCATTTTGAGCTATTGTGTTTTAATTTGGGAAATGCCCTATAAATGGCTTTAAATGCCTGAACTCTTAAACTTTGTTGGTCTTAAAGCATAGCCCTGTGGGACACCACTGACACTTGTGTTTTATCTGCCAACATGGTATGATATCTAACTGTATGTATCCCAATGCTAGTGCATGTAGTAAGTATTAATGCATTTGCATATTTTATGCTGCTTGCATTGCAAACTCATTAAATTATTAATTAGTGCTGTACAGAGGCATATAGCTACTTGTATGTTACTTTTATTTAATACACTTTAATGTGGAAAGACATTTTAGCCTTGGTTTAAGTTCATTTATTGTAACTCATTTATTATTTTCTGTTTTGTTCCTTGCAAAAAAAAGACACAAGATTGTTGAACTTGGTCAAGACTAAACAGCTTGCTTGTCTAACATTAACTTAAACTTGCTAGGTAAATGATAAGATAGATAATGAAGATTAATTAATATTTTAGTCTATATTTGTTCTTATTAACATTAAGATTAGAATTTCCTTTTAAAGATGCATGATTATTGCATCTGCCTTAGTGACTTAAAATAGTTAACCCACTGTATTAAGACACAAATTCTATTATTGTTTTATTTTAGATTATTAAATAAAACTTGAAACTTGAAATCAGAATTAACCTAATCATTGCAATTTTATAAACTGCTTTTTAAACGTGATTTCAGGTTCTTACATTCACTGTGCAGATTTGTGCATCAAATTGTAGTGATTTATTAATCCTACTTTGTTATTTTTATTGGAATAAAATGTCAATGACTCGCTATTGTTCTACTACACTAGAGATGCTGCTTTGTGCATGTGAGGCTTATAACAATCAATAGATCAATGACCTTTATCATGGTGGTTTGTCTTGCTATCCTGGTGTGTGAAATCAATCTGTGTGGGGCATTGATTAAAAAAATATAAGAGTTATTAGAATAGATATATTAATAGGCAGATATACGGAAATGTTCTCTTGTAGAAAGTGTACAACTACAGTCTGGCCTGGTTAAATTTGGCATCCAGCTGTCGTTAGACATGGTCCTGTGTTCTTTTAGCAGAGACTCAGGGGAAGGGGGGGTTCCTACTCTCCAGATCGCATCGAGCAGCCGGTGAGAGAACGTTCTCACAGTCAGGGGTCTACGTGTTTGATGCAGTGCTGCGTTCCTCAGCCGTCTGGTGCTGATCATCACCAATGCTCTTATACCCTCACTTGTGGTTTAGCATCACTGGATGTACAACTTTCCCATGATACCTATTTTGAAAAGGTCATATTTCAAATTTTTCTCCACCTATAATGTAACTCAAGGAGCATTTAATGTCTCTGTATGGTGAAGAAGCTGATTGAAGGCGTTGTGTACTTGGCTTCTGTCATCATTTACATCACCTTCATGAACTCAAAGAATCCAAAATTTGAATTCAAAAGAAGATTTGTAACTGCATGCATACTTTAAATCATAATGAGGTTTTGGACTGGATTAGTGGCATTGAGGTTTATTAGCCTTAATTTACACACTAATGATCTTTGGTAATCGTCAGAGAGGTTAATAACATCCACGCCAGTGCTATTTTGTTGCATTGAACATGTTTTTTCTCTTCTAGATTACCTAGACAATGGCAATAACAAGATGGCAATCCAGCAGGCTGACAAACTTCTCAAGAAGCACAAAGATCTTCACTGCGCAAAGGTGTGTTATTTATTTATTTTTTACAGAAATCCATGACCAGCTCGTCAAATTAATAGCATACTCTAGGGCTGAACCTCGGGGTGAGAAAATGTCATTTTTTTAATGTGATTTTTATTTTTCAGATACAGATTGTGATTTAAAATGCTTGATTTTTGTTTTTATTTTATTTCATATTTTATTTTAGATTTTATTTTATTTTTGTTTGTTTTGGTGTGTTGTGCTTCTTTGTAGAGCCGCACTTTTTGGCCACAATATTTTTATTTCAGTAATATGATTTTAAATTGTATTTTTTTTATGTTAATATGATAAATAATAAAATGCTTAATAATAATACTATTATTTATTATTAATATTATTATATACAATTTTAAAAATAGCAAAAATAGAAGAAAAAAGTATGAAATTATATTTTAACAGTACAACTGTAAAATTGCTGTAATCATGGCTGTCATAATTTCTTATGGCATATATATGTTCATATATTAAACCATCAATTTTTATTTTGGTTAAATATAAATAGGGCTGCAACAACTAATCGATAAAATCAATAATTATCGATAATGAAATTCGTTGTCAACGAATGGCGTTATCGATTAGTTGGGCTGCTCAGGTTACTGAGGAGCGCGACCACAAGATGCACAAAAACACAGAAGCGTTACAGAAGCGTCTGCAGGAAAAAGCGTGCGCCCCAAGTCCTCCAAGGTATGGGAGCAATTTACATTAAGTGACGTTTGCAAAACTAGTTTCGGGAGGAGCGTGTACGAATCAATCATTACCTAATCAATCTCCTCGTTCCATCCGTCCAGTCAGATCTATCATACCCACTATAAATTAAACCCATTTCCTTCCCTTCCGCATCTTGTCTTTCGTGCACCCCTCCTCTGCCCGTCGAGCTCTGCCCTCGCTAGGGTTCTAATCACTAGGGCTCGGAGTCCGCCGATCTCCCGGCTCGCCCCCCGGACAGCATGCCAAATCCGCTTATTATTATTATTATTGTTTATGAGGAAGCGCGAACTCGTGAAACGCCTCTAAGACGGTAACCTGCACGCTATGCAAGTACCACAGTCCTGCACGAACACTTAAAAAGAAAACATGTTGGTGTTACGGAAGGCGAAACATCAGCAGGGTAACGTTAAGTAAAAACTGTATCTCTTCATCGTGTAAAAGTTGTATAGTTTAAGTGCTT
>JAUCMR010000088.1:483712-497164 GCA_032357425.1 Enteromius argenteus
CACAGAGACTAGAAAGAGAGGCAATTCTACCTCTGCAAGAACAGTCTGCTGCTTCTGACTCACAACCTTTAAGTAAGAATTCGGAAACTGTTGCTATGGTTACGTTACTGGTAAGGAAAACGGGCTTGATTCCCATTGCACATTCATACAGAACTTTCTTTCGTTTTCTTGATTTATTATTTAGGTAAAATTGCTTTATTTCTCGTATAGGCCTATTTATCCTTTATAACGTTTTTTTCTCTGGTCGCAAAAGTGCTGCAGGCGTATGATATGAAATGATAAGGTCACGTGAATCCTCATCTTCTGTTGTTTGCTAGTTTTTGTGCATGTAAAATTAATCTGCGAAAAGGTCACAGGCGCTTATTCTTTCTAATTTAATTCTATTCTAATTTAAAATAATGTTGTTGGTTAATAATCAGTGAACGAGCATTGGTTAGGAGAAATAACCGAAATGAACATCCCTACTTTGTACAAATCGACCCGTATTGGAAGGAGGGGCTTAGAGGAGAGTACAGTATGTGGAAAATGTGTTTTTGAAACGTAAACAACATAAACGCATTGCATTACACCAAACACACAAAAATAATGTCATATGACCCCTTTAAAATATCATAAATTGTGTTCCGAGGACAAACAAATCTTTGAAACTACACAGGGGTAAGTGATTAATGACAGCGTTTTCATTTTGGAGTGGAATAAACAGTTTAGGCATTGGTTTGTTCTAATAATGATCTCAAACCGCAGGCAGCTGAACGAGGAGCACAAGCAGCGCTCTCTGGAGGACGAGACCCTGTGGCTGAGGTTGCGGTCACTCACGCTGCGTCTGATTGGCTGCGTCTCTTCGCTCACTCACCCGCCGGCACCACGTAACTCTGAGAAGACGACTGAAAACGGAGTAGCAGCAAAACCGTCTTCTCTACAGTCACTGCTCTCACAGCTAGAAAACACGCTAAACCAGGCCACGCAGTTCACGGAAAAACAGCTGCAGGTCAGAACCGCTACAGGCCGTTTAGAAAATGCTGTTTGTTTCCGTTTGTCCAAAATTCTGTTTTACAACTTGCATACATGCAATGCTGTACTTGCAGGATGTGCATAAAGAACATTATTTTAGTATTATATATACTACTATAGTAGGGCTGGGCGATAATTTGATAACGATAATAATCAAGATCACAGGTGGGATATTCACATTGTTTTATTACAGGAGTAAGGGTATATAATTATATTTAGGATTTAAGCTATAGTGTGCATTTATACTGAATGTGTTTAGACTAACATTACTGTTTTTTATACAAACAGCTACTATGGGAGACCGATGCTTAATAAAAAAAAATAAAAATAAAACTTGGCCAGAATAAATGTAACCATGTAAAACTGAGGTTGCTAACATTTTTACAGATGTTAGCCTACTGATTTTGATGATGAACAAAAATTTTAAATGTGCGTTACTAAGAGACAAAAAAATGATATTAATATTATCAGACAACCCAAATTGTTTCTTGATTTGGAACAATGTCACTCATTAGAACATGCAGAAACTAAGAAATTAACTTTTCTATTTAGATTTTTGTTTTAAGGAAAATTAATGGTCGGGGTTTAAAAAATCAATAAATAATAATAAAGATTTGACATTTGTGATAATTATTGATATTGACTGATTGGTGATCATTTTTTTTTGCCCATATCGCCCAGCCCTATAAAATATTCTCTCTTAATATTTTGAATTGGCTTTGTTTATACATAGTTTTCATTTTAGCTTAACTTGTAGTAATGTTTGTAGATATATTATATATATTTTAGCTTAATTTTTATTTCAGTTTTAGTCATTTACAAATGTTATTTTGGCTAACATTTCTCATTTACATTTTTCATCTAATATTAGTTTTAGTAATTTTGTGATGTGATTTTGTCATTTATATTTTTTTCTTTTATTTTTAAATTTACTTTTACTTTTAAATAAACTTTTTAGTCTTTTAAATACTTAGATTTATTTTATTTCAGTTAGTTTCCAAGGCAGCATTTAATTAATCTTGATTAACAAAAGTGATTCTAAGTCCAATAAAATATTTTGTTTTATTTTTTTTCTACTTTTTTTTGTTTACAGTGTTAAACAATAACAAAATAAATAACTTAAATTACATATACATACATATATAAAATATAAACTTGTCTATAATTAAAAAATTGTATACAATTTTTAGAGCATGTATTGGACTTGAAAAAGAAAAGGTTCAGTCCATTGATTTGATTGTACCTGTATGTTGTGGTTGACAGCATCATTACCCGTTTCTTGGGCCTGTGTCGACTCGTCTGGCCCAGGCTCTGTCCAGCGGTTGCTGTCAGTGTCAGCTGTCCTCTCTACAGCTCCCTCTGCACCTCCAGGAGCTCGAGAGTGCCGGCCTGGGTTCGTTACGCCACACCTCATTATGTACAGAGTCCATCTGCTTAGCAATGCTCTTTGATTTCAAATATTAGCATATTCATTCTGTTACAATGCATTTTAAATTTGTGATTTTTCTGTCTTTGAAAAAGATTAAAACAAGATCTTTTAATTTTATAATGTAATTATTAGATTTTTAATCCGTCCATTTAATTTGAGTGATTGTATTGCATTAATAATTTTTCCTCTTGTATTTTCAGACGACTCAACAGAGCTTCAAACACAAATATCTAATCTTTTCAAGTCTTTAGCAGTACAACTTCAAGGTATGTTTAAAATTACTTTCAATTTCTGTACGTTCATGTACACATTTATTCCAAGTTTATTATAATTAGTTTAGTATGTTGATATTTTTTCGATCAGTGAAATGAAATATTTATGCGTTTCTCTATATTTATATTTAAAATTATTTATTAATTATTTTATTTTGTGATGAAACCAATTCCAAGTCAGCAGGGAATATAATAATACAAATTATTTTCAGCCCACTTTGAGTATTCAGTCAAATCCTGATGAAAATACTTACAAAAGTGAAATGTGTTGCAGATGGGTTAATTTTGACCCTTTTTTTTCTTGCATGCTTTTTCAGATATGTTGGAAAAATGTAAAGGCGACCTATTAGAAGTTAAAGACGGTCAAAGCAAAACACAACACTTTCTACTGGAGAATCTAGTCTACTTTGTTGAAGTGAGTCTCTCTTCATCACTGAATTGAATAGATTATATGTGAAAATAAAAAGAATTAATTTTTAACTGTTGGTTTCAGACGGTTTGTATTGTCCTATGGGTGTCGAATTACTGTGGAAGCATCCTCCGGCCCTTAAAGTCCAGTTTACAGAAGAAGAAGAAAAAGAAAAAAGAAGCCAGCACTGTAACGGTAGTAACTGCTCTAATCTCTATTGAACCTCTCTCCCGAGTCGATATTTACTCTGTGTAGTGTTGGAGGGGATGTGTGCTGATTTGTGTCTCCCACACAGCCACCGGTGCTCTCGGCCTATCAGGAGTTCAGCGGCAGCTTGCAGAGTCTCCTCAACCAGGCGCTGGAGCACATCAAGAGCCAGGAGATGAGCCTGACGGCGCTGAAGCTGGGGGCCCTCAGTCTAGAGGGACAAACCCAGTCTGAGGTGCGTCTCTATAAGACAGGCTTTTGATCAGCAGCTTTAACTTAATAATATTAAGTTATAATATTCATTTTAATTATCTTTTATTTAAATTGATTTACTTTTTTGTCATCATTAGTGTGTGCTTTTGTCAGTTTTTTTTTATGTATATATTTCTATTTAGCTTACATTTTTTTTAGGTTTTTTTTTTTTTTTTTTTAGTTATCTTAGTACTTACATTTTAGTATTTAAATTCCAGTCAATTTACATTTGGCAACATTTATCGCTTCAAAATATTTAAAAGGAAAAAGCTAAAGATATTTATATAAGTAAAGTTAATATTCCCAAAAATGCTTCTTAATGGTATTGCAGTCTTAAGAAGAATTCAAACTCTTTAAAATAATTTGATCACTTAAATCGTTTAATTACTTTATTGGGTTATTTCAGGTTAATTGTGATTATCTAATTGGCAACATATAATTATTAAATGTTTAATTTTAAGAAAAAATTAAGAATGTAAAAACACTTAAGACTGCTATAATCATTTTATTTAAAAATAATTAATGAATTTTATTATTTTTATTATTATTTAATAGGTTATTTCATATTAACTTTAATTCTAATATAGATCTTTATAAAGTTTTTTTTGTTTTGTTTTTCCAAGTTTGTTTGTTTTTTATTGTATTTTAAAATATATACTTTATAATGTAGTTGTTCAATTCTAATTTTAAAAATAATAATAAAGAATATTTTGTTCCCAAAAATACTTTTTAGAATTCAAATTCTTTACATTTTAGAATAATCATTTTTCAAATCATCATAAATTTCTAATCTTTATTTTATATTAATACATGGTAATATTTACTTAAAATAATCATTTTAATTTATTTGATTGTTTCAAATTAATTATTATATATATATATATATATATATATATTTTTTTTTTTTTTTTTTTTTTTTAAATGAAATACTTTGGGAATTTTCCCAGGCTTATACAATCTCTTAACTTTTATGAATCTGACCCCTGGTCCCATAAATAGTGTAAACTTAGCTAAATACATCTGTGTATGTCTGTGTGTGTGCGTTAAAGGTTAAAACTAGGTCATGATGCTTCAAAGAAAGCGTTTCTTGGTTTTGACCGCTGTTTTCTCGCTTCTTTCAGGAGGAAGGGACCTTTACGAAGACGGCCATGGATAAGGTGCAGAGCAGCTACCTGCGTTCGCTGCAGGAGATCGGGGAACTGTTGAAGAAGAGAGTGGACACATTAAAATCCCTCAAAATCTGAGCGCTCCATCGATCCAGTCCCCGCACGGCTCCACGCGACGGCGTCCTCGGTCCCTAACGCATCCTCCTGTCTCAGTCTGTGAACTCAGCTGGTCTCGTCTCCTCTTCCTCTATTTATCCGTCTCATTAGTCACGTACAGACACAGGCACTGTAAAGTTCGACAATGGCTTCAGCACAAACATCTACGGTGCTCCGCGCACTTTTAAAGTGGAAACGTAAATTTCATATCCCTAGCAAAACTACATAGGCAAGTGAAAATAAGCAATTTTAGAAGTACCGCTATAAATTATTGTACATAGTGTGAAGATAAAGAATATCAACGAGAACTCCTTGGCGAATTAAAGTGAACTGCTTTGTCCTTTTGTCGATGTCTTGCGTTATTTTGTCTCTCTCAATTCCCAGCCGTAAACCTCGCGATTGACGGTTTGTTTTCAGACGACACTCCAAAGCAAAACGGGCCCTTACGGCGCCACTCTGTATCGCAAGTAGCCAACTTCCAGACTGACGCACTCTGCGACGCATTTACGTAGCCGTTCGCGATGCACAACCAGCCAAAAGCTACGCTTCGTCCCGAGGAGATTTTGCGCAAACTTTTCAACAGGGTGGCACGAGTATCCAGATGCTTCGGGTGCTTCTGTTGCGATATTTGTTTGTATTTTACAAATGACTTTACTTGAGCCACAAGCGTACGAAATGTAGCTTTCCCGACTGTTTGTTTGGAATTGCCACCATGTGAAAAACAAATAGCGTTTAGCGCTACTTGAGGTTTGGGAAAGTTTGTGTTTGTTTGTTAATCCTTTGATTTGAGGGTCAAAGACGTTTATTCAATCATGTTTGGAATTAATTTTATGATGAATTGAATCGATTGGTTGGGGGCGCGTTGTTTACTTTGAAAAATTGTCGATTGCACTGATGATGTCCCTTAAATGATGTTTTATTATTGTTGCATACCAAAAATGTCTAAATTAGCCTTGCGTTAAAGGGTTCGTTTACCCCAAAATGAAAAATCTGTCACTTATTCACTCTCATGTAATTTCAAAACCATAAGAAATTCTCAACTTCAGAACCCAAATAATATCATTAATTGACTGTGATAGACCCAAAAACACAGATACATTTAAAACATTAGTAGATTTGTTTTTAATCATGAGTAATCGGTGTAATACAAGTCTTCTGAATTGATCGTTTTATGTGAGGAACAGATTAAATGTATGATTTAATTCATTTATTCACGATCAATTAAAATAACAGAACGCGCGAGAACGAATCTCATTGGTTGTTTTTCTCGCGCGTGGGAAGTAAAAATAGTTTGCCGCTAAATGTGAATAAAAGCCTACAATAAATACGTTAATCTAAAAAAAAAAAAAACGTAGAATAAACGGGGGGTTGAGAGTTCTGGGTAAACAGACTTTAAAGGATGGACGGAAATTAATATCTTAAATTGTCTTCCGAAGATGAACCAGTTTCTTAACGGTTTTGAAATGACACGAGGTTGAGTAAATCAGATCAGAATTTTCATTTTGAGGTGAAGTATTCCTTTAACGTCGCAGTAGAGTCGAAGGCAGGTTTTTATACGACTGATTTGATGTCTACCGGCAAGTGCAACTTGTTTACAATGTTTCCGAGCGCCGTTTTGAATCATGTTTCTAGCGTGTGTTATCCGCTGTGCTGCAATCTACTACGGGCTTTCGCTGCTTTATACCTGCTCGGGGAGGGTGGAAAGACGCTTTTCTCTTCTTCTTTTTTTTTTTTGATCCAATACGACGGGATACAGGATGGGGTTGTGCTACGAGCGGCTGTTGTTGCATCGCTCTGGGACTGAAGGGCCGGTTCGGCGTCCTCAGCGTCACTAAAGCTCGAGGACCACAGGCGCTTCTGGACTGAGGAGGTCAAGAGCTGGTTGGAAGTGTGGTGAATTCTTTTGTTAGGGAAATCGAGAAAATACAAACAAAAACACTGGAATGTGAAAGGAGTTTTTTTTTTTTTTTTTTTTTTAATAAAAAGTAAATATTCCACACTTTGTGCCTGCTTTTGAGTTATTTTTATTTTATTTATTTTGCATTCACACAGCTTGCTTTTACTTTAAAGTCAACATAAAAAAAATCTAAAGAATTAATTTAAGCATCTTGCTGCTTTCATTGCTTATGATTTAAATGTTGCATTATTTATTGGCTTGCTTTTGTGTTTTGTTTGCTACAGGATTTCGATCCTTTCAGCCAAATATTTATTTAAATAATATTTCCAATCGTATGCATCTTAAATTTCTACAATAAAAGCTGAACTACATTTAAAAGTATATGTTATGTATTAAAGAGACAACCACCAACATATGCCATCAACACGCTTTACTACGGTGCATACATACGTCATCACTGCCATACATCACATGACTTAAATACTGGCTTCCAAAATGAGGAACCAATAAGATGTCAGACAATCAACCAAATTAATTACAAATACATATTACCCCAAATACACCACAGTATATATTGTATAATTCAAAATTACATCATTGAATCACTTTTTGAATTTTATGATTGTGAGTATAGCAATTTTCCTCCATTTATCTTTTTTTTAATCTTTTTTTACTAAAGTAATCAAATAATTGTGAAAAATAGTTGCTGTTTTAATTTGACTAAAAACAAATTATCTTACAATATTTGCTTGTTTTTGTATTTTGTTTAATACAGAAAGAGCTTCCACACAAATATTTAATTTATTCAATTATTATGCAAATTGTGTATTTTACAGGCCTACATTTTCATAAAGTTTATACTAGACTCACTTTCAGTAGCATTTTGATTTATTTCCTCAATTATTCATGATGTAATGTATAAAAAAAATTCAAAATGATGAAAAGTTGAATCACTTTGAGTTATGTAAATGTTTATTTCCTCCACTAACCTGGTTACTTTTTCCCCTCTAAGTATTGCAAAAATGATCACATTATCTATTTCATGTTGACTTCAAGAATTATTCGATCTTCAAATATGGGTTTGCTTTTTTTTAAATAGGCTAATAATTGATTTTGACATCAATTTATTCAATGAGTAACGTAACTGAATTGCTTTGTCACTTTTTTAAATAAATTTTTTTATAAAAATACAGAAAGAGTATTATATTAGAATTTATACCTACCTGAATCAGTCGATATCAGTCGCTTTTTTCCCCGAATGCTACCTGTCGCAAAGTTGTCAGTGACTTTTTGTTTTTGTAAGCTCCAAATATAATTCACTTCCAGTTTAAAAAAAAAAAAAAAGTGTAAACGCTTTTAAGATTAGCAAAGAGGCTGTCGATTTAATAACCAACAAGCCATTTTCTCACAAAAGTAGACGAAGACTCGTCTCAGTCGTAATCCATCGGGAACGACCTGTAGCTCCTGTTTCACTACACAGTGATATATTATGGTGAGTAAAGATGCCTGTGTAATATAGACAGGGGTGTAGCACCAAATTCTGGGCCCTATGCACAAGCAGTAAACTCGAGGTTCACAACTACCTACGACACCATTTAATACATCAATCAACTGATGCATTTACCCAAAATATTTGCATTTACATTAGTTAACAACATTTATCGTGATCTTACAATTATATTTAAAGGAAAATAAAATTTCACTCCTCAGGGGCCCTGCCCCCACTTGGGGCCCTGGTAATTTAGTCCCACTTTTCACCCAACTACGACGCCCCTGAATATAGAACTTAAGTCTTACCTTTCTTGTTAACCTTCTCTAGTGAAGTTGCCTCAGTATAACTTGTATCTGTAGCTTTAAGACTTCAAGGAGTTCACACATTGGAACAGTGTTTAGATGCTCGCGGTTTGTTACAAGCATTTTCTTGTCAGAAGGTATTAATACCCTTCAGCAGTCCTACGCATCTTTAACCGACGAGAAGGGTGTGGAAACCATAGAAATCGCTCTATACAAAGAGTGACTTACTAAAAATAAGTGGGTGGATGTGTTAGTGAAACATGACAAAAGCCACACGAGTTTGTGCAGTGTGCGTCTATTTAACAAATTACATCACAAGCCCTTTCACCACAACAGCGCCTTTCTGTGCATCAAGTCTTTGTGATTGTGTATTAAGTCCGCACAGACAAACGCAAACAGACTGTGTAGTGTAGTACCCCTGTCAGATGCTGGTTGGAGTTTGTTTTCAACAACCAACAGCCCCTTTTGTTTAATTCACCATCTTTTCATGTGAATGATGACACACAAATACATTAATAACAGTAAAATTTGGATTGTGAATATAGGATCATACATTTTTGTCCCAGTCAGTGTCTGTGGTGAGGTGTGAACATGCCAACTAGTCTGTTGGCCTTTGTCTGTGAGGTGTCAATTGGCCTTTACAGTATCACACCTGTTACCTGCCATTATAATACTGCTCACAATGAGCTGAATATCGTTTAAAAAATGTCAGATTTCAGCCTGATGCCAAAAAAATAAATAAAAAATTAAGAAATTATATTCTGCATGACATAAATGCATCCCGAGGTATAGCCCATTATATTCGTTAAAGTTACATGCATCATCACCCCATGTACATTCTCAGTGTAAATACATTTAATTATAACGCAAAAAAGGTATATTATTTAAATTGTAATTTAGTCATGTTTATAGTACTGCTAGAAAATTATAAGTGAGGAAGCCCGATTCAACTTTATATCTTGAATTTTACTCACTATTCAAAACTCAGATTTTCCCAAAGTCACAATTACTTTAAAAAAAAAAAAAACTCAAATGAGATAAATTCAGAATGCTAAGAAAAAGACATAAAACTAAAAAAGTCACAATCGTGCTATTTTAATAAATCTTTTCCTTAAGTGCTGTCGAATGATTAATCGCATCCAAAATAAAAGTTTTTGTTTATATATGTGTTCTGTGTATTTATTACACACTTAAGCAGTATACATAACTTTTTATGTATTTACATGTATTTATAGAATTAATATTATATATAAATATTTAATATACAAATATATTTTTCTTATATATATATATATATATATATAAATTATATACATATGTGTGTATTTCTATATACATAATAAATATACACAGTAGACACACACATATGTAAACAAAAACTTTTATTTTGGATGTGATTGATTAATCGTTTGACAGCATTGGTATTCTATTTAGGACACTAAACAGATACGAAAATAAAACTGTGCGACAAGAACAGCACTTTGTTTCCATATAAAACAGCTTGAGCTACATTTTTAAGCAGAACTGGTGTCCTCGTGCGAGATATTAGTGAACTAATTGGGATATATTAGAGCTTCTAACACGAGGAGGGATGATTATTCAAACGTCCTCATTTCCTGTGCAACATTTCTGCCATCTGTTAAGCACTGAATATACTAAACATAATGTCTCTCGCTACTTTCCCCTCTTGGATCGTCCCTTGCGGCCGCTCAGTTTGCCAGGGCCGTGGGCCGAGGGCCCAGGCTGCGGGGCGGCGGGGGCCGAAGCGATGTTGATCTGACCCTCTTGGATTTCTTGCCGGGTGTCTGCCGGCATGCGGTCGATCTGCTGCTGCGTCTCCAGGTAAAACATGACATCTCGCAGCTGCTCCTGTAGCTCGGTGATCTGGCCGTCTTTATCGGCCGCCGTCTCGTGAGCCCGCCTCTCCTCTTCCTGTAGCTGCGCCTGGAGCTCCGTCTGATTGGCTCGCAGGCATCGGTTCATCTCCTGCTCCTCCCGCAGCTCCTGACCGAGCTTCACCACTTTGTTGTTCAGCTGTGAACATCTGCAGGAAACAGCACGGAAATGTCTGTGTAAACAGTGTATTACTATTAAAAAAGTCAGTTTAAATATTTACTACCAATAAATACACTGCAATTACTATAGCCAGTACTTTTAAGAATAAATTCTGAGAAAACAATTTAAAGAATTAATCAGAAATCTTCCACTAAAGCAAGTTTCAGATTATTAAATTTATTAATATTTTGTTTATATTAATTTATATTGATTAATATTATTACTGTTTTTATAGTGCAAACATTAACTTAAGTAACTGATATTTTAAAGATAAAAAAAGGGTTATTTATCATTATACTATTTATTTTATTATGCTATTAATATTTAAAAAGGTTTTATTTTTATATTTTCTCTTTTCATTTGAATTAATTTTTTTTTCCTTTTTTAAACATCTATCATTTCTATTCATTTTAATATGTTGACTAAATAAATAATTGTTATTTTATTTCACTTATGTATTTTATTTCAGGTAATGACAGTTGTAGTTGTGTGTAGTTGTAGTTATCATGGTAATTTTGTCTGGCCTATAGTGAACAGCTATTGTAAAGACACCCAAATGTTTCATTTGATAATTATGAATAATTAGTTTAAAACATTATGTAATTTTTACTTCTTTTCAATGGATTGTTTTTCTTTGGTGAGTTCGTTCAGTTTCCGCTCCAAACTGTCACACTTTTCAATCGTCTCCTTGAATTTGGCCTTCATGTTGTTGATCTAAGACCCACACAAACATAAAGAAGCTGGATCACCGATGCTAATATGAGTTATAGCAGATTATTATGATCGTAAACATAATGCTGTTAAAAGATTTGTTGCAGTTCTCACCTCCTCCGCTGTGTCTTTCTCCAGATGAACGATTTTATTCTCCCAGTAAATGCGCTGAGATTCCAGCTGGCTGGTTAATAAATATGAATACTGGAGGAAAAAGATTTGTTAAAAAATATAAGATGATGGCAGAATATCGAACACAAAGCAACTTTTCTCACACACACACACACACACACCTCGAGCTGCAGCGCATCGATCTTCTCGTCCTGACACCTGTCGCCCTCACACTCGTACTGCACCATCTTCCCGTCAGTTTTACTGGCAACAAGCCGATGAACATAGTTATCTGATCAATATAAGGGCAAAGACTCAGAGTCAAAACTGTTACAAACAATTTTCAATGTAAATAGTTTCAAAAATGAAATTGAAAAATAAGAAACAACATTAAATGAATTTAACCTGCATGTAAAATATTAACAGTTTTATTCCACAATAAACATTGCTGGGGAAAACTTGATTTTATCCGGTTTAAAAAAAAAATTAAATATACCTTTAAAATTGTAATTTAAAAGGTTGCAGACGGCTCTGGGTAATCTGCTTGGACCAGGGCTATTATTTTTCTAACTAAAGCTAAAATTAAAATTGATACCATTAAAAAAGAACTCTTTCGTTACTTGACATAAAATAAATATCAACTGAACTAAAACATAAAAATTTTGTTTATTTCATTTATTTGCCAAGGCATTATTTTTTATTTGAAGTTAACTAAATTTAAAATGACTAAGAAATAAAACTGAAAAAGAAAAAATAATATAATAAAAATAACTATATAGTCTAATTGAAAACCGAAAATATTATAATAATTTAAAAATATTCACGAAAACTATAATAGTATATTAATGATACTAAAATAACACTGGACACGTGTTCAAAGGTGTGAAACATGGTAATGATCCATATATAATAATCCATAATTTTACATATTTTCTGAGTGAAATGTTAATATGAATAATCACTAATAAATATAATCTTTTTTTAATAAATATCAATAAATTTTTTTAACACTTGCTTTCACTATTCTTTTTCTATTCTGTTTCTTTTTATCTATTATATACAACAACAACAAAAACTAGGCTAACTGAGATTTGTCATAGCACTGCTAAATGTAAATCATTTAGGGCAAGGCTCAATTTTATTCTATATTTAATATTAATTATTACCAGAGAAGTTGATATTTCAGTGAAAATATTTAACCATTGTTTTTTAAGCTTCAGCTGTATTCTACTATATCTTTCTTCTTGTTTATTTTTAGCGTCTCTGCATTCCTATGACGTCACACACCTCCAGCGTAGTCCCAGACCCTGTGATTGGTCAGCTGCATGGCGTAAGTGTGCTGCGTTTCCTCAAAGTGCTTGTAGGCATGACGACTAACGTAGCGTCCGCAGCCGATGTGACCGCAGATGAGACAGATCCACAGATTCTGTGACACATAACAAATACATCTAAAATATAATGCGATGGAAGTTACTGAATCCATACAATGTACAAACTCTGTAGGATATTATTTATTTATAATTATTTATTACACTATAAATCATTATATTCGATTTTTAGGATAACCTGGGTCATGTGCCGGTTCTATTTTTGTGTTAATGTGTAATGTGTTATTACTAAAATGTTTTCCATGTGCGTTTAGTCCACAGTCAACTTCTTTTTCATTGATTTTATGGATTAGCTGTTTACCTCTTGGACTCCACACTCAAAACACTTGTTCTCCTCCACTGGTTCAGGAGTCTGACAGTATCTGCACACAGGACACCTGCAGAAAAAGTGCACACTGTTAGTGCTCTTAAAGGAATAGTGAACATTTCTTGAATGTTTACTCATCCTCAGACCATTTCTATTTCCAATACAGTCTAATAAAATTTAATCAGGAAAACAACAACAACAACAACAAAAAACAACAACAACTGCAGCTTCTTATGAGTAGCCTATGGCTTGATGCTGGAGTACCTAAAGAGTCTATAACAAAGTGCAAAAACATGAAAACTCATTAAACTTGTTATTTTTAAGTAGGCCTCCATAATTTAATAATG